>JARYGA010001729.1:0-58802 GCA_030545235.1 Helianthus tuberosus | reverse complement strand
AAAGTCAATGAAAAGCTCAGAGCACAGAAAAAACTAGAAGTGAAAGAACCGAAAGTGAAACTTTCACAAGGGCAGAAAGATCGATTGAGAAAGAAAAGGAAGAAAGCACGAGAGTATCTCGAAAGGATTTTGTCCTCGAGTACAACGGTTAATTCAGATAAAAGTTCTGATGAATCGCTTCACTCAACAAAGAATGACCAGTCAAGTAAAACAAATTCATCAAATACAAATCTGAGGACAAAATGGTGTGTGAAGAAAGGAAATGTTCCTGGCGATGAATTTGTTTCTTCGGAAACAAAGGAGCTACGTGTTGGCGATGATTCTGATTCGTTAAAATCAGAGGAGCCACAAGTTGAGCTCAAAAGTGAAAATTCAGTTCCGCCAATGGATGACGCAAACTTTCCACCATTGCGAGCTGAAAATTTTAAACAAAAAGTCGACAAAGTTGAGATTTCAAATCAATTCTTTTCTGAAAAGAAAGAATTTGATGTTGAAAAAGCTTTTAACTCTAAAGTGAAAAATATGTTTGGAAAGATGGTTGAGGGAAAGGTAAAAGGGGTAAAAGAATTTTATGAAGCAAAAAGGAGTGATCAAACCCCGAGTGTAATTGAAAAGGTCACACCCAAGGCTGGTCAGGCTTGGGTGCCTACATTCTTTGCTTAAAATCCTGACTTGCCGGAACTCCCAGGTTGGTAATTGGGGAGTAGGAATCGGCATCTTTCTTGATAAATTCACAGGTTGGTAACTGTGATATTTCGACTTACAAATGGTTAATCAAGGACATTAAGTTGTACTTGATTTAACTATCTTACAAGTGGTATGATTGTTGGAAATTGTTTTTGTGATAAACCTACAAGTGATTGAAAACAATGTGATGAAACCCCATGTTTGTGAAACGACACACAAAACTAATTTTCTGGAAAAAAACATTTTGATTAAAACAAACTTAAGTGTTTTGAAATCATAATGGGAAAATAGTTTGTTGTCAGGGGGAGTTCTGATTGTTTATGCCAAGTGGATGGCGAATTGAGGCAATTCTCATCAGTTTGTCATTTTATTTGTACAGTCTATTGTTTTCAAATTTTCCCAGAAAATCAAAATTGAAACATATTTTGATTTTAGGGGGAGAATATTTTTTAAAAATTCAAAAATGAGTTTTGTTGAGAACATGAGGAAATGATAGTAAATCAGTGGACTATCACAACATGCTAAAGAAATGAAATGTTAAAATGTGATAAGCGGTCTCACTAAAGATGTGACGATAGGCTCAGCTAGACTAGTAGATTTGCGATAAGGATACAAACTTAAATGAAAAAGCCTAGTTCTAGTGGGAAACATGGTTGAAAGCATAGTACTTATTTTTGTCCTTCTTGACTGTGTGCCTACTCAGTAATCGCTGATTGTCGAAAGACATAAAACTGGTTAACTCTGTGAATTTTCACAACTTTGCTAAAAAGTCGCTGTGATTTTGTGTTTTCATTTTTGCAAAGATTTAAACTTGTTTTATTTCTTTATTTTGTTTAAGCATTGGACATCCTCTGCGTATACGTGAGTATCGACCTGGATGTTATTGCCTAAACGTTCTGCTTTATTTTCTTTGGTGTTTCGTTTAAGCTTTGGATCACCTCTGCGTATACGGGAGTATCGACCCGGTGGTTAAAGCCTAAACAACTTCAACTTATTTTTATTTTCTTATTTTGTTTAAACATTGGACTTTCTCTGCGTATACGGAAGTATCGACCTGATTGTTAATGTTTAAACATTCTGCTTTGTTTTCGCACAAATCATAGTTGATACAAGTTTAAAGGCATTACTTGAGTCAGTGTATTGCATGATGAGGGGATATGCTGAGATCGTGGGGTCCATAAGAACTTAGTGCAAAATTAATATATCCTAAAGTATCCGTAAGCATTTCGAAAGTTTTTAGATTGAGTTTAAGAGGACAACTATATCGTCAATCTACGTGAATCGTTTAGAACTTAAAATGTTTAAAGCTTAACGGTGTTGATGATATGTCTCATAAACTTATATGATCCTCTTACACAAACTCACAAAAATAGTGTTTGTAAATATTTCTTTACTGCATTTCATTAAAATCAAAAATCCAAAAAGATTTTAGTGTGTTTAGCATAAATTTTTTGAAAAAGTCAAAAAGATTTTCGACAACTGATGTTGAAGAGCTGATTTTCAAAATTCCAAGTGCTAAACATGATGAATGATATTGGATTGGGAAAGTTTATTTGAGTTGAGAAAGGTTTTTGAAATGGATAAATGGATCATTAATTTGAAAGCAATTTAATCATTTTAAATTCAAGTGGTAAGCATAAAGTTTATCTTACTGTTGGTTAGAGTATATGCAGGTATGCAGCTAGTGAATTCCAGACTGTTATCCCAGTTTGTCGAAAGGGGGAGTCTGTAGACGTAAAAGCCAGGTTCCTGATCTTGTTGCTACGGAGTGCCAGGAGATGGTCCTGAATCTGTGAAAGCTGCTAATGCTGAGAATATAGAGAGTGCTATATCAGATTGCGACCCCGGAACAACTTAAGGGGGAGTCTGTTAGTAAAAGAGAGAGTTTGAAGGATGATTCAGAGTCAAATATTTTGAAAAGCGTGAAGACTGATTAAGACTGAAGTTTTGACGTACTAAAGTCTCGTACTAAAGACTCCGTCAACATCCAAGGGGGAGACTGTTGGTGCATATGTCTGTTGACTTCGTCTTATATCGAGTCTCAGTTTCGTTGCGGATCTGAACGAGAATGATATCATCATCAAGGATGATGACATCATGAAAGTGACATCACAAGTGACATCATACATATATCACGCTCAATCCAAGAAAGTCTGCATGGGATTTAAACAAAACAATTTATATTTGTTTATTATATGTTCGCTTGAATCGAATCCGCTTGAACTTGTGTGACCGCTTGAAGCGGACTTGTACATTCCAAGCAGACTAGCAAGGCCTATAAATAGGCTTATGGTCTTCTCATTTGTAAGGTTCCCATCAGTTGTGTAACGTTACTCTGCCGGATTTCCAAGTCATATATGAATGAGAAGTGTAGTTTAAAGTGATATTCTTCTATTTTCTACTCCATTCTCTTTGATTCGAACTGTTTGTGTGTTTCCGCCATATAAACAGTGGTATTTTGGTTCTGATTGACTCACTAGATCAGTCAAATCGATCCTACACTTCCAATACCTAAACCTTAACCATTTGTGTTAGGAAATTTATATCTTACGTGTTCTGTTGTGAACATGAGATTTTAATATGTCTATTATGATTTTTGTATCATTTAACGAATTTTGAATTCCCAATATATGTTACCCCTATTTGTATCTTATAGAAATATATATATATATATATATAGGTGATATATTTTTGTCGTATAAATTTTTATGATATATTATATATATATCATATATTTGTATGAAAATAATTCGATATGAATTTTACGACATTATAATAATATTACGACATTAACATTAATATTTTAATATTAATATAAGGTAACACAAATCAGGTATAGTACTTCGAAAAATGTCATAATATAAATATTTAAATAATATGTATTATACCTAAATGATTCTATATTATTTAAATTTTCATAATATGTAACTCCTATTATATCTTACAATATGTTAGGTTATAAAAAGGAAATACATTCATAATATTCAATTTTGTGATATATATGTCATATCCACATATTTATGTGAATACAATTCGAAATAAACTATAATAATATTGATATTAATATCTTAATTAAAGATATAAAATAATACCCTTAGGTATGATATCATTAAAATATCATAATATAAAATATTATTCGATGAAAGCAGTATATTTTATGATTTATGATATAATCCAAAAAGTTTTCCTCGATTTAAAGATATGTAATTGTCAAAATTTTGATAAAACGTATAATTATACTAATTTTTGCTAAAATATAATGTTTCAGCATTGTTTAGATACAATAATTAAAGTACTTCGTAAATCACTTTATAATTCTTTATCGTATTATTAAATATTAAATATGTAGCTTATTCATCAAAATTTGATAAGTTATATTCAGAAATTATAAGTATAGTCAATATTGATGATAATTAACATGCTAGAGAAATTTTAATACACAAAAACGCTCTCTAAGAAAAGTCTTTAATATATACTGTTATTATTTTCATCATTATTAATATAATACACTAAACTAAAATATTATTAAATTCTGTTTTAACTTTAAAACTAATGATAATAATTTTGGAAGATATAAAATATTTTACAAAAACTGTATTTATAAAACAGGAATATGTACAACAACCTAGTATTGTGTAATTAAATGATTTTAATACATAATACCTATGTATATCCACAGGAAATAGCTTAAACCAAATTCTTAAATTATATGTAAGTTAGAGGTATATATATACTTTATATACACACACATATATATATATATATATATATAATTTTTATTAATGATATTTTATCTATAAAATAAAAATATGTACATATCTCAAGAAGAAACAATTTCTATCATTTGATAAATCTAATTCATTTCTTAAAACTATATGTAAGTCATATGTGTATTCTGATATGAGAACGATACTTAATATATTAAGAATCAATAAAAAAACGCTAGACATTGTATTGTCTATTTTGATTCTTTAATAAGTAGGTATAACAAAGAACTTGAATCAACTTCCAAGTATGTTATAACCAAAATAAGTCAACATGTCAGTTAAAGATTAAATTGTTCTAAAAGAATCCAGAAGATTTATATTTTTATTAAATTTATTCCTTTTGATCAATTTCCTTTTTATTCTAAAATATAATGTTCAATAAATCTGAGAGAAATTTATTTTGTTAATATAAAAAAATTGTAGGAATAAACAAAATAATTAAAATAACTAGTTATGTACGTGGATTCTTATAATCTGGTGCTATACATTACTGAAAATTTCAAAACTTTATATTTATACGAATATGCAAGACATAATTTTCTTGATAATATCTACAAATATAATAATCAAATATCCTTTGTAAAAGGGCAAGCTTTTATATAGAAGCAAACCTACAAGATTTTTCAGAATCTATTTTAATACCCAGCTTTAATTCAGAAAATACCTTAAGAATATCTGTACTAGCCCCACTTCTTGAAAAACAATAGTGAGTCAATAACGGAGAATATCATAATTTAATATAAAACTCTTACCTTTATTTTCTAAATTCCTATCTAACCATAAGCTTTGGAAATGTAGTTGAAATGAGACAATATAGCAAAAAGTTGTTACCACAAAGAAAGGGACGACACATAATATAACTTCCCATATATTTTGATAAAATATATATAGTGAAGGAAAATGTTAAAATACAATATGTATATATGTGTGTGTGTGTATATATATATATATATATATCCACGCATAATACTAATAGGCATAACTATATTTGTATTAAACAACAGAATGTGCTTGTGTAATTGTTTGATTATGTGATCATTATATCTGAACATATTTGTAATCCAGATGTCAAAGGAAATAGCATGTGATCAAGAAATTCAGGCTAGTAATGAACACTCTTTGGATAAAAATACTATAGAAAATATAATAGCTCAAGCAATGTCAAATGCTATACCTTCGATCATTGAAGCTATTAAAATTTCTATGCCTATAAACGAGAGTCCTACTATACACTTCAAACCTAACCTTAGTATCAATGGAAGTCATGATATTCGTATAAAAACCCCATCTTCCAAACGAAAGAAAACCACAACCTATAGCTACTCTTATAAGGAATTCCGCTCCGACAAATCGCGTAAGGACAAAGGAATGGAACCAGCAATCACGCAACCTACCTGCAACGACTATGACAAGCAGCACGCAAGAAAACACCATTCTAAGAAGATACTTCGTTGTAACTTCTGCAAGAAGACTAGGCATACAGAGGAGGAATGTAGAAGGAGAAGGAAAACTAATGTATGTTATAAGTGTGGAGACCCAGGCCACTTCCGTCTCTACTGCCCGAAAATATCTAAGGCACCCGACAACGAGGATAGAAACCCAGATGAAGCTAAGGAAAACACATAAATAATTACAACACCGGAGATAACAACAACTTTTAAAATAAGCACCCTTATGTTTTGTCTGTACTTAAGATAGTTGACTTTTGATTTCGATTGAAACCTCATCAATAAAAGGTCTTTATTTTTCTTTTATAGAGCCAACTCTCCATTGTCTCATCTCTTGACAAATTCCTACGTTATACATGCATTGCTTGTCATGTATGTAAATTTACTTCAAAATATCAGCTATTCTTGAGTTTTAATTAATATTTCGTTATACTCATTCTGATAATCTATATGATTTCATGATGTTGACTTTTGATAATCGAGTCAATAAATTTCTTGGAAAACCTCCTTTCCTTTTCAAAGATACTTACCAGATTTTCATTAAAACCATTTCTTGTCAATACATATATCCATTGTTAGAATATGTCTAAACCAAGCTCCAATTTTGTTTGAACTTGCTCATATACATTCAATTCAAAATCCCATATGATGAATTGAGATCATCATATTCGAGGTAATCTCATTTGTTTGAATCATGATAGACCTGTTCCAAGTCTACAACTCAGGATCAGTGAATCAACAGAGCTCCATGGAAGAGTCGAATGGACGGAAAATTATACCATCTGGGAAACAGGGGCGTAACTGATCAACTTCAGGATCAGTGAATCGACAGAGCTCCATGGAAGGGTTTTTGGTGAGACCTTGACTCTTCAATGGACTATTGTGTTCAGGATTCTTGGCAGGAGAGGAACGAGTGCTCATTTTCGCCATGCATATTCGAAGAACAGAGGATCAGAAAGAAGAAAATTAGAGAGAAGGAAGAAGTAGATACCTGTGATAATCTTCGAATGAGGATTTAAAGGGGAGGATCTCGAATATAAATGCAGATTTCCATCCTTATCTCTAACCTATTTATAATGATTATTGTTGCAGGAGATGACTATTGCTGACATCAGCCTGTAACGGCTATATCCACTTGCAACGGCTAGTCCGCAAATTCTTGAAACATGACTATCTAATCGAATTTCAACTAGTCATGTTTGGGGGCAATTGTTAGGGATAGAATTTTATAGTATGCGGATCACGGATCCTCAAGTGTAGCCTGGATCATGGATCATCGGTTTACTATGGATCGAGGATCCTCACGAGATGATACGGGAAGGCTAAGGATCCAGGATCCTCTTTATTATTCTGAACTAATAATTGTTTCCATCATCTTTTGAGTTGTTTTGCAGGTGTATTCCAAGGAGACTTGGTCCTGCCAAGATTCCAGGGGAATATGCTTAACATTTGTGCACGTGCAATAGCTCCATGACCGTTGTGGTGATCGTGGGGAAGCTAGCACGAAATTCGGATAGTTTGTTAGCTAGATCTTTCTATTTTTTAAAGGGGATAACAAGCTTAAATTAGCAATGTAGTTACACACATACACAATGTAACAACCCGCACTTTCGTGCGTTGTTACTACTCGTTATACTCGTTACGCCTAACACCAGAGATTCGGATCATAATGTAACTATACCGCATACATCGCTATATCGCAATATTTTCGCATATTATCGCATATTCTATCACTATCACGTCACATTTCACTTGCTGACAACCACGAAGATGTCGAGTGAGGACCAATTCTACCCTCCTTGATAACCGTGATATGTCGCAGTGCAACTCAACACTAAAAACATCGAACATTAACGTTCACGATGACCTTGAGAGAGGACCTATTCTACCCTCCTCGATGATCGTGAAGCGTCGCGAGCAATCGCATATTCGAAATGAAACCCGGATTTTTGTATCGCAACTTTGGATAATTAATTATATAATAGGAGTACGTACATACGACCCTTATGAATAATTAAATATATAATAAACACATATATATAACTAAACGAAACGGTGAAACGCTCAAGTCAAAACGATAAAACCCAGACGGACGAAAGGTCCTGTCCGATCAGATGGACCTGTCCGATCGGATGACACTAGCCGATCAGATGACCCTGGCCGATCGGATGGCCCTGTCCGATCGAACGGCCCAAACCTCCTTCTTCCTTCCCCTTTTGCCTATAAATGCCTCATATAACACCTCAACAACAGTTGAGGTGACTGCTCTCATTCGGCCAGACGCTACTTCGCCATTTATCGCTCGTTTTCTCGCAAATCTTGTAAGGTTTCAACTTAAACTTTGTACTTCTATGATCTACACTCGATTCCACACCTTTCTATCTTTTAAAACCAACTTTCGACCACGAAATCTACTGATTTGAGGTATTCAAAGATGATGTCATCAAGAGTTTATATGAACTTCAAAGTATGACTCCATCTCACCATGAATAACTTGGATCTGAGTGATTTCCACGTGTTTTGTAACAAATTCACCAAAAGATCTAAGTGTCTAACCAAAGTTTTACGTGATTTCAAAGCAAACATGGAGAAACCATCAATAACGGCCAAAACTAATGGAACGGGGTGGTTCCCGGCCGTTAGAACGGGTCGGAATTGGTGGAATTTCATTTTTTTAACATGATGACACACCGTATCAGTAAATACGACCGATAACTTTTTAAAAAACAATTGAGAGTGACTTAATCAAGAGGAATTGAACGAGTTGCCGTCCGATCGGACTGCTGTCCGGTCGAACGGCAGATCAACCTCAAACCAACCGATAGATTAACATGCCAACCAAACGGTCAGCACGTCAGCCGACCAGGTAATATGCTAACCGACCGGTCAACATGACAGCCGATCGGATAACATGCCAACCGAACGGTCAGCATGTCAGCCGATTGGATAACATGCCCACCGAACGGTCAGCATGTCAGCCGACCGAGTAACATGCTAACCGACCGGTCAACATGTCAGCCGATCGGATAACATGCCAACCGGCCGGTCAACATGTCAACCGATCGGGTAACATGCTAACCGACTAATCAGCGTGTCAGCCAATCCGGCTCATCCAATCGGATTACCACTAGCCCTATTATTTAACTTTTCACCACACCTCGCTTACGCTACCATTCCGTGTTCATGCTAAATCAGACGCACTCTAAATTAACCCAATCAAGTTGTGTTCCCACTGAATACGCACTGTGAGTATACTCGAACCCCTTTTTAATCGCATTTTTGGGTGTAACATACGTTCCTAATAAATCAAACTTATCAAACGAATTACTTAATCAAACTACTTATCACCTGCGAATGACTGTTATGCATATTTATACGTGATGCTAGTTACATACGCGTTAGGACTCATACTCGCGAGGTCCCGCCTTAACTAGTATAGTACTATTGCACCCGACGAGGTCTAGTTAGGATGAATAGCAATCGCGGTCGAAGCTCGAGTGACTTAGCTGTAGTATCTGTCTTTATGCATGTATGTTGAGGTATCCCGTTTATGTATTTGGTAATTCGCAACACTTTCAACTATTTTTATCGCTACACTATCAAACTTGTATACTCGCCAATACTTTTGTATTGATGTTGTTTTAACGTATGTTGCAGGTTAGATCGCTATCTACATCAACCAAGCTAGGAAGTCTAGAAACTCGTCTAAAATCTAGGTTGTCGGATTTGTATTGTTCGAGAGGACAAGAAATATGTGATAACTTACGTGATTGTATTATTTGTTAGTATGGGATAACGAATGTAATAAATATTATCGCAATATAGTTGTTATGGATTCTCTTGAGCAATCTGATTCGCCTAGTGTCGCGCCCCGATGATTCCGCCATCGGTTGGGGTGTGACAGATTGGTATCAGAGCCATAACTATAGGGAATTAGGCAAGACTCGACCTAGTCCGGGTCGACGTCTTAGAAATTGACCTAGTCTATAGTCTAAGTACCAACAGGCCGACTCGTACGAGCCCAGTAGGGTTTGTATTGGGCCTACTTGATACTCTCGATCGAAATTGCTAAAAATATAACTTTGTGTGAACACCGCGTACTACAGCTTCACACGAAGACGCCTTTCCTAAGGCTGAAATACTACTTAGCCTTTCCTAAGGCTGACACAATGCACATGTTTTCGAAAATACTCGCGTATCACAACCGAGTGATCCAGTCGAGACCAGGTGTGAAAGACAAGAACTCTCGCTAGGATTGCTCACTCAGCGCATTCTCTAGCACGAGAACCTTTCATCGAGTTAGGAGTGACATCCACATCTCGATGAAAGTATCCATTTCGAACTCTAGTGGAACTCACGAATTTATTCGAAGAACATTACCACAATTAGGAACGAAGTTGTTAAGTCAGGGGTGAAACTCGTATTTTAATGAACTGTTCCACTCTTTAAAATGGTTTTCAAAAAGCTCTCACCAAGGACTCGACCATGACAATGACTCAAGCCACGCATGACTAGGAAGACAGATACCATGAGTTGCATCCCAGTGGAAGCATGAAGTCTTCTAGGCCAACGTTCGTGCACGAGCTTGTTGGACATAGTTGAGTTACCTTGGGTAGTCAACGCCTAAACACCTGAGGCACTTCGATTATTTTACTAAGACTACGACTCGCCGGTTTTACGTATGATAAACTTGGTTACGCTTTATGTGTTTATTTTGCAATCTATCAATTCACGCTCCCTGTTTTACAAAACGCACAACTCGCACAACCATCGCAATCTAAAATGAAGACCGAATGTTCGCAACAAAGCTAATGCCTAAATTACTCGCTTACGCTCTGAAAGTGTCGTATATTTTTGTCACACCCTGGCTTTGCGGAAGCGTGGTTAATTTTGGTGTGACTTCTTAATACCATAGCTTAATCATACCAAAGCTATATGAGTTAAAAACATGCAAGATCATCCATTAAGTTTTGAAAACCAAACACAATACCATTGTTTTAACCAACAACCATAACCTTGTCCAACAGACGTTACAACTTGAAACATAACATAAACATGGTTTAAGGACTGTGTCTTGTCCAGGAAAGAGACACATCCCCTAAACCCCGGATGACCTTGGAAACTAGTGCAGCGGAAAACATGCCATACCGTGCCAGATCTCGTTAATTTCCTGAAATACATGTAAGTTGAAAAATCAACAATAATGTTGAGCGAGTTCATGTGCAAGTGAGTAAGTAAAAACACTTGTAAGTATAAAAGTTCCCTGGTATGTAGCAGTGTAAGAGGACTTGTGATCACCAATGGTTTGCAAGGCCATTAGCATGTTGTGAGATGCAAGTAGGAAGATACAAACCTAGCGTATTTGGCGTTGGGGCACAAAGTCACCACCTGGTCCATTATGCGGGCTCAGGGGTTGGGCTCGCTACACCCAGATAGATCTACCGCTTAAGTCCCTCGGTGTTCTAACTACCCATTCACATGATCTAAAACCTCCTTACGTTAATCATACCGTGTATAATAGTACTTGTAAACAAAGTAACATGTATTTCACCCCCGCAGTTAAGAAAACTGAAAACAGTTAGAGAAAAGGGGGACATGAACTCACAGTGAATGCGCGTCTCTACCAAGTGTCTCCAATACAGTAAGCTGTGCAACGACCTACAAGTGCTAATTCTATTAGACGGACGGCCGTGCTTTAGCTTTATAGTTTAAGTCTTTGGGAAATAGTTAGACAACTATTTCGTGTTTATGTTCCGTATACACTTGGTAGTTATGCTTCTTCCCAAGGATGGGGGATACAATACATGTGCGTAAGTTACGTTTTAATAATCGAGTGGTAATATAATTACCGGTGTAACTTATATGTTAATGTGGAAGCGTTCGTAAAGTTTTGGAATCATTAACGCTTGTAAATATTATTTTTACTCTAAAATAATATTTATGTATTTTCACAAAATAATCATAAACAGTGTGGTGACAAAATATATTTATCACGTTAACTCTCGTGAAAATCCCACCTCCGAATATTTAGTGAAACATAGTTCTGGCGAAATTTATGTTTCGAAAATATGTCGAAAATAGTTCTAACACTTGTTGTGTAAATAAGCCTAAGTGCTAGGTTTTTAGAAAATTTCGCCAGAGTTTCCTCTGTAACTGGAGGTGGCCACGCTTCCAAGCGTATCATTTTCTTTTTGAAAACAACCCATGATTATCAACAATCAACCCTTACGTTTTAACACGCGAAACGCTACCCTTGTCGTTTCAGTTTCAATATGTGGAAACTGGACTGTTTTCGGACGACTAAATAAAATACTTAACCCTTTCCAAAAATTCCCAAATTTTTACGGGTCGTCCTAATCGACCCAAAAATGATTGTATAAAAATATCGGGGTCCAGTTTCTTATCAATAATTTATAGAAAATCGTTTACCGAACCGTGATCAGATTTGTCACATTCTGATCACAGTTTGTGGAAAAATTCGTCAAAAATTCCTCGTATGTCCGTTTATCGAAATTCCAGTTTGAGGGTCACAAATACTTCCGTGACCATCTTAGATAAAAGTTTCAGGGGCTGGTTCGGTTCAGGTTTTAAGTTGTGATTGAAAACGCGCAGCCCAAATTACTGCAGTAACAAACAGCCTTAGCTGCTGTCACGAAAACAGGTTTTTAAAATAGTAACCGACATCAGAAAAATACGATTCCAGCGCCATTTTCTTCGTTTTTCGAAATGACACGATTTAGGCTTTTGAAATTCCGTTTTTCGAGTTTTTAAAGTCCGTTTACAACCTGATGAAGGCGGCTGAAACAGTGACTCAGCTTGCTGTTTTGTGGTTTAGATGTATTTAAATCGTGTTATAAGTGTCCGATTAGCGAGTTAAACAAGAAAACAACTTTTATACAAGTTAAAACATTTTTACACAAGTTCATACTTCATGTGTGGTAGAGTTTCACCTTTTAACCCTTGTATTATCCAAAACAAGCTTATGTTAAGATCAACGATCTTACCAAACCGGGTTAAACGGTGATCCGAGCTACCACAACATATATCGGGTCTAAATAACCACATATTTCAAATACTACAATTTTTACACAACTTAAATGCTATTAACCACCATTTTTCATGTTTTTAGTGAACTTTTGTGCATCATCTTGCATTTTAACGAGATTTAATCGACATAATTCCTTTTAACCACTTTAGATTAGTTCAAAAATGAGTTGTAAACAATATACCTCTAGCTCAAGGCTAGGGAAGATCCTTGGCGAAAAACGAGTGGATAAAAGCCAAAGAAAGTGGTCCTTCGCGCTCCGAGTGCACCAAGACTCCTAATACGTGACCCTTGATGTTTGTATGAACTTAGAATTGCTTGAACAAGATCGAAAATAGGATGAATGGGAGAGGGATGTTTGGCCGTAAGTTTCTAGAGCAAGAGAGAATTGTGTTGGTGAATTTTGGAAAGTGAAGTGATTAGTGTGTCAAGCTTAGATTTAATAGGCAAATTAGTGTGCATTACCCTTTGGATATAGTGTCTAGTTGATACTAGACATAGGAGATTATAAAATCAAAGAAGTACAAATTGTGTTCCCTATAGTTGGGGCCGGTTACAAGGGGGGGGGGGGTATCTAGTTCGGTTACAAGTGCTAGTTAGGTCAATAGTTATGTTAAATAGGTTAAGTTAAGTGTTTAACCTTGTTAGTAATATATAGCGTGTTATGACGGGTGTTAGGGTAATCAGAGACCCTAACTAGCTCAGAAAAATATAAGTAGTGAAAATAATAATATTCTCATGTTCCGGGTAAAGTCCGGTTGTTCAGTTGGATAGTAATCCGTTAAAGCGTTACAAAAGCTTTAAAGTGTCGTTATTATTATTTTTAATGACACATTTTGTTTTCCCGACACATTAGAAAGTGTCTAGTGTTATTTTCCCCATGTTTTGGCACTTTACTAGTCAGCTAGAAGCTGGATTATTTATTAAAGTGCGGTGTTTTGTACTTAAAGTACGTTTTAGGCACATCCGAACCAGTGTATCTTATTCCTAGAGACGCAGTACCACAACCCTTATATCCCTACACTCACTACCAGTGTAGCCAAAATATTTGAGGCTCTTAACAGGCCTTAGAGGCAGTATCTGCCTGATGCTGGTTATATCAACATGTTCACTGTGTATCCGTTTAGTGCTACTGTGCTTTTTGTGCATCATGTTTGTCACTAGGGTTCAGCATGTAAATAATGTAGTGACAGCAAGCCAGTATGATGCAAGTAAGTTCATGTATCAGTATTCAAGTAGCAGTTCATCAGCTAGTTCAAACAAGCACAGTAATTAAGCAGTAATTAATCATTAATTAAGTTGTACGGATACCTGGTTTAGTGCGGGTTGTCACATTCTCCCCCCGTTAAATAAATTTCGTCCCGAAATTTAAGTTCTGCTTGTAGATGCAGAGTTCTTAGGAAATAAGTGGGGGTATTTCTCTTTCATCCGGTCCTCACGTTCCCAGGTGAATTCAGGACCATGTCTGGCATTCCAACGAACTTTGACGAGTTTGACACTACTCCGGCGGGTCTTGTTAACTTTCCAATCCGTGACCTCAACAGGTTCTTCAACGAAGTGGAGCGTGTCGTCAATATGAATCTCGTCGATGGGAATGGCAACGTCAATTTGAGTTGGACTTTTCTTCAGATTGGATACATGAAATGTATCGTGAACACCATTCAGGTCAGCAGGTAGGTCCAACTTGTATGCTACTGTTCCAATTCTTTCCAGAATTCTGAAGGGACCAATGTAACGCGGATTTAACTTCCCATGCTTTCCAAAGCGTGCCACCCCTTTCCTGGGTGAAACTTTCAATAACACCATTTCTCCAACTTGGAAAATCCACATGCTTCCGGTTTGGATCCGCGTAGGCCTTTTGCCTGTGGCGAGCAGCTTCGATGCGTTTAAGTATTTGCGCAATCTTGTCTGTCGTCTCTTGGACGATCTCGGGGCCAGCAAGCTGCCTATCACCTGCGTCAGACCAACATAGTGGTGATCGGCACTTGCGTCCGTATAGGGCCTCAAATGGCGCGACACCAATACTGGTGTGGTAGCTGTTGTTGTATGAAAATTCGACCAAAGGTAAGTGTTTATCCCAGCTACCGCCCAAACACATGTCCTCAGCATGTCTTCCAAAGTTTGTATCGTTCGCTCGCTCTGGCCGTCTGTTTGCGGATGGAATGCAGTGCTCAGATTCAATTGTGAGCCAAAGGCTTCTTGGGAGGATTGCCATATTCTTGACACAAACCTTCCGTCTCTATCAGAGATGATCGAGAGAGGTACTCCATGACGTGCTACGATCTCTCTCATGTAAATTTCCGCAAGTTTACTAGTACTGTCTTTCTCCTTGATTGGCAGAAAGTGTGCGGACTTTGTTAGGCGGTCAACAATCACCCAAATCATATCGTGGCCTCTTGGCGTTATTGGCAATTTCGTAACAAAATCCATTGAGATTTGTTCCCATTTCCACTTGGGAATCTCAGGTTGTTGCAGTAGCCCTTAAGGCTTCTGGTATTCCGCTTTAACCTTAGCGCACGTTAAACATTTGCTCATGTAAACAGCAACATCGCCTTTCATTCTAGGCCACCAATAATATTCCTTGAGATCCTGGTACATCTTATCCGATCCAGGGTGGATAGAGTACCGTGACTTGTGCGCTTCGTCGAAAATAACTTCCCTCAATCCACCAAACGGAGGAACCCAAATTCTTTTCTCAAAACATAACATTCCTTCCTCGTTTGGTACCAAAAGCTTCTCCATTCTACGGAGATATTCTTCCTCAAGGTTACCCTCCTTGAGAGCTTCCTTTTGTGCAGCACGAATGCGCAAGGAAAGATCGGTTCGTATGATCATTTCCAAAGCTCTAACCCTTAAGGGTTTGATTCTTTCTTTACGACTTAGGGCATCGGCGACTACATTCGCCTTCCCTGGGTGATACTTTATCTCGCAGTCTTAGTCGTTTAGCAACTCAACCCATCGTCTTTGCCTCATATTCAACTCCTTCTGGTTGAATATATGCTGTAGGCTTTTGTGATCTGTGAAGATTGTGCACTTCGTGCCATACAGGTAGTGTCTCCAGATCTTTAAAGCGAAAACCCCTGCGCCAAGCTCTAAATCGTGGGTGGTATAGTTCTTTTCGTGCACTTCCAGTTGGCGTGATGCGTAAGCAATGACCTTTTGGCGTTGCATCAACACACCACCCAATCCCTGACGCGATGCGTCGCAGTATACCACAAAATCGTCACTACCTTCTGGTAGAGCTAAGATTGGCGCGTTACAAAGCTTATCCTTCAGTATCTGGAATGCTTCATCCTGTTTGATTCCCCAATCAAACGTCTTATCCTTCTGGGTGAGGGGCGTCAACGGTTGAGCGATTTTCGAAAAATCCTCGATGAACCTTCGATAGTAGCCAGCCAAACCCAAGAATTGTCGAATCTCGGTTGGCGTTGTAGGCGTTTCCCAATTCTTGATTGCCTCGATCTTTGTGGGATCAACATGGATTCCATCTCCATTCACCACGTGCCCAAGGAATTGGACTTCTCGTAGCCAAAACTCGCACTTGGAGAATTTGGCGTACAGTTGTTCCTTCTTCAGCAGCTCCAAAATGGTTCTAAGATGCTGCTCGTGTTCAGCCTTCGTCTTTGAGTAAATCAAGATGTCATCAATAAACACAATCACGAACTTGTCTAAGTATGGCTTGCAAACTCTATTCATCAAGTCCATAAAGACTGCAGGTGCGTTTGTCAGACCAAACGGCATAACGAGGAACTCGTAGTGTCCATAACGAGTTCGGAAGGCTGTTTTCGGGATACTCTCCTCTTGTATCCTTAACTGATGGTATCCAGATCGTAAGTCGATCTTTGAATAAAAGCTTGAGCCTTGCAGTTGATCAAACAGATCATTGATTCTTGGCAGAGGGTATCTATTCTTAATCGTCAGCTTGTTCAATTCTCTGTAGTTGATGTTTATTTGAAAATCATCATCCTTCCTTTTGACGAGTAGAAATGGGGTTACCCCAAAAGGAAATTTTGGTCTGTTATCTTCCTTCTCTAACCATTGCCAACACTTCTCTGTCAATCCTTGCATCTTCGAAAATGTAAGTTGCTATGATGCATCGACTACGGGTGCCGTGCCCGGAATTAAATCGACGCGGGATTCGACTAATCGTGAGGAGATGATTTCGGCAAGTCTTCGGGGAAGACTTCAGGGTATTCTCCAATCACAAGGATATCTTCGAGTTTTGGTTCTTCGACTTCCTTTTCCATAACATGAGCCAAGAATGTAACACATCCTTTGTGCGAGAATTTTTGGGTTTTCTTAGTCTGATAATCCGTAGGAGCGTATCCTGCTCCATGAGTCACGATCATTTCTTTGTTCGTTGTCGGGGCGCGGATGACAATCTCCGCATGGTTGTTCGTCAACCAGTCCATCACGTCGAAGCTTCCAAACTCAACTGGCAATAGATCTAGCGTAAACTTACGCTCTCCGGGTTCTATCGTGCCGATTCCAGTTACTGCGTTGGCTTCCACTAGCTTCCCCTAAGCTAGTTCTAATGGGTACTGGAATAACTACTCACTCACTACGTAAACCAATTATGTCCTTGAATACTAGAATTGTGAATCGTAAAATTTGCAACAGTAGTTGGCAATACAGACGCATAATATTGAGTACTGTGGGACGTACCGCTATCCATGTTTGGATCTCTGGCGTGCCTCCCTAGCTCCGATGGGGAGCTTTCATCCTTGCGCCTGATTGCTTTTCGGGCAATATCTTCTGAAATGCTTTTTGCTCCCACAGTTTAAACATCCTCGAGCACGCTTCTGTTTATCACTCATTCTGCCTTGACAATTATCATTGTCGTTGTCCCCTTCGTGATTCTCACTACCGTCTTGGCCCCCATTACTAAGTTCAGTATTTTGCCAACAAGTTTCCTTGACATGTCCCACCTTGCCACAGTTACCACAATTTCCATATTTGCATCGCCCGATATGATAACGTAAACAATTGTCGCACTTAGGTAGGATACCCTTGTAATCTTTTCCCTTTTTGGTCTTCTTCTTGTTACTTACCCGAGTAACCATCTTGAAATTTGCAAGCTTCCTCTTGTTATCCCCAGATGCCTTTATCGCAGTCTCCTTTTTCTCCTCCGCAGGGGAAAATTTTCCTTGTCTAACTGCTTCTTCCGTGAGTGCTATGCTTATGTTGATAGCCTCGGTGATCGTTGAGGGTTTTGATGCTGTTACCAGGCTTAGAATCTGAGGTGCCAATCCCCTTATGAACTGTTCAATTCTTTTAAACTCTGGTGTCCCCAGGAGTATGGCAACTTGTGATAATTCGTTAAATCTCTGCACATACTCTGCTATCTTTGGTCCTTTCATTTTCAAGTTCCACAGTTCTGTTTCCAATTTCTGGACTTCTGCCCTCGAGCAATATCTTTCACGCATCAAATTTTTCAGTTCGTCCCACGTCATAGCATGCGCAGCAGTCTCGCCCATCGTCCGAACTTGATGGTTCCACCATGACAGAGCCTCATCCATCAATAGCCCAGTTATATACTTGACTTGATGTTCGTTGTCACATTTGCTCAATCGTAAAACAGAATCTGTCTTTTCAACCCAGCGTACGAAGGCTAAGGCACCCCCGGTGCCGTCGAACTCTCGAGGTTTGTGGTCTAAGAACTGCTTGTAGGTGCAGCCGTTGGGTGGGTTATTTCCTGAGGTACCTCCGTTGCGCTCGGAGTGATGGGCCTCGTATTGTGCGATGACTGCAGTAATGATTCCCTGAAGTTCCACCTCGTTGGTGGGTATGCGTACACCCCGTTTTGGAGGCATTTCCTAAAAGATGTTTCACGTAGGTTAGGTCATCGCAACCAAAATGCGCGTATGCATTAACAATATCAACACATAACATCTCATGCTATCAATAATTCATCCACATAACACCTCATATTATAAACAAATTAGCCTCTGCAATGGTCGAGGCTTCGAGGTAGTAACCATACCCCTGATCTGGGGTGCAAGTGTCCAAGTGAATCGTTCAATCCTTTTGAACTCCGGTTTGACTAAGTAGGGGACGACCCTAGACAAGTCGTGAGATTGCTGGATGTATTCCGGAATCTCTGGTCCGTCCATTTTCAATTCCGGAACTCTACCTCAAGCTTCTGAATTCCAGTCTTAAAGCAACCTTTCTTCTCAATCGTTCCCTTGAGCTCGTCCCAGCTCAGTGCATAAGTAGCATCTTGTCCCAGGGATCTAATCCTGGAGGTTCCATTAAGAGAGTGTGCCATCTAGAAATATCCCTGAGATGTAGGTAACACTCTGTTGGGGCGAACAGTTACTTATTCTTAGAATGGAGTCGGTCTTTTCGGACCAACGAACAAATGCAACGGTGCCTCCTGCTCCATCAAAGTCCAAAGGCTTGCAGTTCAGGAACTGTTTATAGGTGCAGCCAGTTGGAGGGTTATTTCCAGTAATACCATCGTTGTGCTTAGAGCGGAGGGCTTCAGGTCGTGCATTTGCCTGTGAGATGCGTTCTTGCAGCTCGGCTTCTGTCCTTGACAACGTACTGGTGTTCGTGTCACGTCCGGGTGACATTCCGTCTTGTCGGAATAATGCGGGCTAGACAACGTGTCAATTGTCTTATGAGATACATAGCACCATAAGCCATCATGAAATCGCCCAATTTTACACGTAAATATACTCACTGTATGAGTGGGGAAGTAAATTCCCGAGCCTTCACATAGGCTGGCCAATTTGGCTTGTTGCTTGTAATAGAATGAACTCGAGGCTACATCGCCTTGGTCTTTCGTGTTTAGGTTATTTCCTGCTGCATGGGTTATCATTAGCTCGACCCGTAGAGTCCACCAGGATTCCTGTGCACTACAAGTCGTTATTACGTGGGCCCCCGTAATAATAAATTGTCTTGCACAGTTACCCCAAATTTTCTCTCGTCCACGCAGATGATCAATCAAGGAGCAACAGCAGGTGCATCGGCATGAACAGGGTCATGCTCCAATGCGGGGTCAGGAGCAACGCCTGGCTCAGGGGCCACGGCTAGCTCCGAATCAAAAACTCTATCTCAAAATCAGCTGGATCAACAAACACAGGGGTCGACAGGGGCTACAGGATCCCCCAAGGGCTGGTCTAAGTGCATGAACTCAATGTCATGGTCTGGATCAACACCAGGCGGAAAAACAGAATCGTCCTCATTATCGCGATCAAACTCAAATCTGCGTGCGGGATCCGGTGCAGCTGGTGATGCCATATCAGGGTCGGCGTCGTGTAAGTAGTGCAGCATTCCCTGTATGTGCGAAGATGCGGATGTCAGAAACTCAAATGAGTCTGGGATAGGGGAATGAGTTTTCCCCTACAGGAGTGTCCGCATGCAGTAGTCTAATGCCAGCAGCAATAGGGCCTTGCCCTCAAGTGGGTCCTCCTCTTAATAGTTCGCCATCGTCTTCAGAGACAACGTCGGGGGCATATCAACAACGAGATAAGCGGCAAGGGGCACAGGAGCAGGGATCACTGCCAGTGGCAAATTCCCAACAAGATGGCCATCAGTAGGCTCTGCTACGACTTCAGGCAGTGCACAAAGGGCTGAAAGTCGTCATTGTCTGTGCCGGTAGTATCAGAAATGCACACCTCGTGCCCTGTTGAACTATGTCGTCTGATACTATGGTCATGGGGTTCGTAGTGCCCATCTTTCTAGTACTTGATGAAAGCATAACGTTTGTAACACAAACACATATACGTACGATAATCAATCATATAATCAGTTAATCACATAAGTCACCAAGTAAGGTATCACATACTTCTCCTAGTCTTACTAGCCAATTTCGTCCAGTCTACAAGACTGCTCTGTCCTTCACTTAAACCAAACCTCGATCCTCCAGATCGATCCTATAACAAACCAACGTGCTCAACTACCTTAATCACCTCGATCCTCCAGACCGATCCTATAACAAACCAACGTGCTCAATTACCTTAATCACCTCGATCCTCCAGACCGATCCTATAACAAACCAACGTGCTCAATTACCTTAATCACCTCGATCCTCCAGACCGATCCTCAGCCCTCCAAGCTGAGCCTATAATTAATAAAATGTGCTCAACATTTGTTTGTAAAAAGTTGTGGATCTGGACTTAAGTGGTATGCAGAAAAATGTTTTCGTGAGAGCCCTAGTGATCATAGTCTAGACTCGAGAAAGAATCCTAGTTCGCTATGATCAGAGCTCTGATACCAAGCTGTCACACCCTGGCTTTGCGGAAGTGTGGTTAATTTTGGTGTGACTTCTTAATACCATAGCTTAATCATACCAAAGCTATATGAGTTAAAAACATGCAAGATCATCCATTAAGTTTTGAAAACCAAACACAATACCATTGTTTTAACCAACAACCATAACCTTGTCCAACAGACGTTACAACTTGAAACATAACATAAACATGGTTTAAGGACTGTGTCTTGTCCAGGAAAGAGACACATCCCCTAAACCCCGGATGACCTTGGAAACTAGTGCAGCGGAAAACATGCCATACCGTGCCAGATCTCGTTAATTTCCTGAAATACATGTAAGTTGAAAAATCAACAATAATGTTGAGCGAGTTCATGTGCAAGTGAGTAAGTAAAAACACTTGTAAGTATAAAAGTTCCCTGGTATGTAGCAGTGTAAGAGGACTTGTGATCACCAATGGTTTGCAAGGCCATTAGCATGTTGTGAGATGCAAGTAGGAAGATACAAACCTAGCGTATTTGGCGTTGGGGCACAAAGTCACCACCTGGTCCATTATGCGGGCTCAGGGGTTGGGCTCGCTACACCCAGATAGATCTACCGCTTAAGTCCCTCGGTGTTCTAAATACCCATTCACATGATCTAAAACCTCCTTACGTTAATCATACCGTGTATAATAGTACTTGTAAACAAAGTAACATGTATTTCACCCCCGCAGTTAAGAAAACTGAAAACAGTTAGAGAAAAGGGGGACATGAACTCACAGTGAATGCGCGTCTCTACCAAGTGTCTCCAATACAGTAAGCTGTGCAACGACCTACAAGTGCTAATTCTATTAGACGGACGGCCGTGCTTTAGCTTTATAGTTTAAGTCTTTGGGAAATAGTTAGACAACTATTTCGTGTTTATGTTCCGTATACACTTGGTAGTTATGCTTCTTCCCAAGGATGGGGGATACAATACATGTGCGTAAGTTACGTTTTAATAATCGAGTGGTAATATAATTACCGGTGTAACTTATATGTTAATGTGGAAGCGTTCGTAAAGTTTTGGAATCATTAACGCTTGTAAATATTATTTTTACTCTAAAATAATATTTATGTATTTTCACAAAATAATCATAAACAGTGTGGTGACAAAATATATTTATCACGTTAACTCTCGTGAAAATCCCACCTCCGAATATTTAGTGAAACATAGTTCTGGCGAAATTTATGTTTCGAAAATATGTCGAAAATAGTTCTAACACTTGTTGTGTAAATAAGCCTAAGTGCTAGGTTTTTAGAAAATTTCGCCAGAGTTTCCTCTGTAACTGGAGGTGGCCACGCTTCCAAGCGTATCATTTTCTTTTTGAAAACAACCCATGATTATCAACAATCAACCCTTACGTTTTAACACGCGAAACGCTACCCTTGTCGTTTCAGTTTCAATATGTGGAAACTGGACTGTTTTCGGACGACTAAATAAAATACTTAACCCTTTCCAAAAATTCCCAAATTTTTACGGGTCGTCCTAATCGACCCAAAAATGATTGTATAAAAATATCGGGGTCCAGTTTCTTATCAATAATTTATAGAAAATCGTTTACCGAACCGTGATCAGATTTGTCACATTCTGATCACAGTTTGTGGAAAAATTCGTCAAAAATTCCTCGTATGTCCGTTTATCGAAATTCCAGTTTGAGGGTCACAAATACTTCCGTGACCATCTTAGATAAAAGTTTCAGGGGCTGGTTCGGTTCAGGTTTTAAGTTGTGATTGAAAACGCGCAGCCCAAATTACTGCAGTAACAAACAGCCTTAGCTGCTGTCACGAAAACAGGTTTTTAAAATAGTAACCGACATCAGAAAAATACGATTCCAGCGCCATTTTCTTCGTTTTTCGAAATGACACGATTTAGGCTTTTGAAATTCCGTTTTTCGAGTTTTTAAAGTCCGTTTACAACCTGATGAAGGCGGCTGAAACAGTGACTCAGCTTGCTGTTTTGTGGTTTAGATGTATTTAAATCGTGTTATAAGTGTCCGATTAGCGAGTTAAACAAGAAAACAACTTTTATACAAGTTAAAACATTTTTACACAAGTTCATACTTCATGTGTGGTAGAGTTTCACCTTTTAACCCTTGTATTATCCAAAACAAGCTTATGTTAAGATCAACGATCTTACCAAACCGGGTTAAACGGTGATCCGAGCTACCACAACATATATCGGGTCTAAATAACCACATATTTCAAATACTACAATTTTTACACAACTTAAATGCTATTAACCACCATTTTTCATGTTTTTAGTGAACTTTTGTGCATCATCTTGCATTTTAACGAGATTTAACCGACATAATTCCTTTTAACCACTTTAGATTAGTTCAAAAATGAGTTGTAAACAATATACCTCTAGCTCAAGGCTAGGGAAGATCCTTGGCGAAAAACGAGTGGATAAAAGCCAAAGAAAGTGGTCCTTCGCGCTCCGAGTGCACCAAGACTCCTAATACGTGACCCTTGATGTTTGTATGAACTTAGAATTGCTTGAACAAGATCGAAAATAGGATGAATGGGAGAGGGATGTTTGGCCGTAAGTTTCTAGAGCAAGAGAGAATTGTGTTGGTGAATTTTGGAAAGTGAAGTGATTAGTGTGTCAAGCTTAGATTTAATAGGCAAATTAGTGTGCATTACCCTTTGGATATAGTGTCTAGTTGATACTAGACATAGGAGATTATAAAATCAAAGAAGTACAAATTGTGTTCCCTATAGTTGGGGCCGGTTACAAGGGGGGGGGGGGTATCTAGTTCGGTTACAAGTGCTAGTTAGGTCAATAGTTATGTTAAATAGGTTAAGTTAAGTGTTTAACCTTGTTAGTAATATATAGCGTGTTATGACGGGTGTTAGGGTAATCAGAGACCCTAACTAGCTCAGAAAAATATAAGTAGTGAAAATAATAATATTCTCATGTTCCGGGTAAAGTCCGGTTGTTCAGTTGGATAGTAATCCGTTAAAGCGTTACAAAAGCTTTAAAGTGTCGTTATTATTATTTTTAATGACACATTTTGTTTTCCCGACACTTTAGAAAGTGTCTAGTGTTATTTTCCCCATGTTTTGGCACTTTACTAGTCAGCTAGAAGCTGGATTATTTATTAACGTGCGGTGTTTTGTACTTAAAGTACGTTTTAGGCACATCCGAACCAGTGCATCTTATTCCTAGAGACGCAGTACCACAACCCTTATATCCCTACACTCACTACCAGTGTAGCCAAAATATTTGAGGCTCTTAACAGGCCTTAGAGGCAGTATCTGCCTGATGCTGGTTATATCAGCATGTTCACTGTGTATCCGTTTAGTGCTACTGTGCTTTTTGTGCATCATGTTTGTCACTAGGGTTCAGCATGTAAATAATGTAGTGACAGCAAGCCAGTATGATGCAAGTAAGTTCATGTATCAGTATTCAAGTAGCAGTTCATCAGCTAGTTCAAACAAGCACAGTAATTAAGCAGTAATTAATCATTAATTAAGTTGTACGGATACCTGGTTTAGTGCGGGTTGTCACAATTTTAGGTGTATATTTTAAGCCCTTTTTAACACTTATTTTAGCCAAGTTTTAAATTTATAAAACACGATATTTCACTAACACTAAACACACATATGGGCAAGTGCACCCATCGTTGAGTGTAGTATAGCGTTGGTAAGATACCGAGGTCGTCCAAGGACACAAGAGCTTTTAATACCGGTTTATCCTCAACGTCTAACCAAAATAAAAGTTTAGAAAAATGTTTTAAACTAAGAAAAATAAAAACTAACTAAAATGCTGAAAATAAAAATAAAATAAAAACAGATAGACAAGATGAATCACTTGGTTCCGACTCGTATCTAGTATAACCTTTGATTATTTCCGCACTTTTGCACATAATTAAGAGATTATCTTAGTTATTGTAGTAGGCCCCTCTTTTGAAGGTGACGTTACCCTCACCCCAGTAGTTTGAGTCAGCACGGATACAATCCTAAAGGGGTGGATTATTGGAAGATAATGAATTAAGTTATTAATGCAGTATTGTGGTAGGCCCCGCTTTTGGCGGTGACGTTACCCTCGACTAAGTAGTCTGAGTCAGTAGGGATACAGTCCTAAATAGCCGGGTTATAGTATTAATAGTAGTTAACTTATGAGGGGATCAAAGAGTTTGGACCCCCGCCATCCAATACCGTGAAGTATTGAAGGAGGTCCTACTAAATTTGACCCAGGTCCATTGCAGGACCTCTAAACGCTGAACAATGGCAAGACCTTTACCAAACCGTTCCCTTAACCCCCTACCAGGTAGCCAACATACCTCCATATAGACCGTGGAGATATGAATGGTGAAAATCCTTTATTTTATATAGACAGTAAAATAATGCCAAGACACCACGGACAAACGATAAGGAAAGATCACCTTCAACATAAGTAACTAGTTATTAAAGTCATTAATACAAAACCAAATAAAAAGTGCAAAAGATTAGAAATAAAAAGTATTATACTAGACACTTTGTCTTCACCAAGTGATGTAAGAGACTTAGGCAAACATGGCCTTGATTGTCAAGAACTCTTACGATCAATCTTGGATCCCGAGACGACTCACACACTCTATGATGGACAATGGATGATGGTGGTGGATGATGGTGTTGTGATGGTGGTGGGTGGTGGATGAAGTGTGAGAGAGGTGGTGTGCCAAGGGATGAGTTGCAATGAAACCAAGCACTCCTATTTATAGGCTGAACAGAGGCCTGGGCACGGCCCCGTGTTCGCTGGGCACGGCCCCGTGCCCGTCTGACACTCTCTCTCTTCATTAATTGTAATTGCGAATTACAATTAATGCGCCTGCAGTACTTTCGGCACGCCCCCGTGTCCGCTGAGCACGGCCCGTGGTGGGCAATAGAAGCTTCTATAGGTTTGTCTTTTCTGCTGCTTCTTGGGCACGGCCCCGTGCTGGCTGAGCACGGGGCGTGTTCAGCCTTCTGTTTTCTCTATTTTGCTTTGGAAGGTGCCGTTGAGGGTTCGGGCAATCCACTAATGTTCCTTTTCTTGTATTTATGTTGGATTTAGCTGTCTTTTTGCTTCTTTTGCGTTTTTGAGCTCATTTAATCCTGAAAATACAAAAGGAAGACAAAAACACTCTTTTTCCAATATTAGTACTAAAAAAGGGTTAGTTTTATGCCTCATTTGATGTAATTTATATGTTGCATTTTACACACATCAAATACCCCCACACTTGAACTTTTGCTTGTCCTCAAGCAAAACTCTTTAATATTTGGCTTACACTCCCAAATGGAATAGGTAGAAGAGAAGGTTTTTGGGCTTGTCATAGAGTGTCGGGATTTCCAAGATCTTTTTGGGTTTTATTTTTATTTATTTACACTCCTATTCGTAATGATTTATTTAGAACTGTTCATAAAAGAAATTACTTATTTGGGCATAACATGCCTTTTTAAAATTTTATTTATATACAAGTTCACATACCTCACGGGGAAATCACTCACACTCGGCCGAAAGTGTATTTTTAGTGAATCACTCGAGAGCGGCATGGAACTTATTCCTACCATAAGCTTGCCAAGAAATCAATCCTCCTCCTTTTTAACTTTTATACCTTTGTAGATATCAAGAGGACTTTGTGGGTTAAGGGTTGGCTAGGGTTAAAGGTAGGTGGTTGGGTTAGTGGTTAGTAGAAAAAGGGCTAAAAAGCGTAACAAGTGTCGGTCTTCGTATGTTTGCAACTTTTTTTTTTTTTTTTTTTTTGATGAAGCTTTTATTCAAACAAAGTTATTTTTGATTACTTTGTTTGTTTATTTTCTTTTTGCTTCATTCATTTTTTTTTTTTTTTTTTTTTACGAAGAACCGAACTTGTTACTAAAATAAAGGGTTAAAAATGAAAAAGGTTTTGGTGGGTGAAAGGGTTTTTGTTTTGGGTGATGAAACGAAAAGGTTTAGGCTCAAAGGGGCTAACTAGGGGGATTTTTTTTTTTTTGGGTAGGTGGTAAAAGAAAAAGAAAAATAATGGTGTAGAAATGAAAAAGGGTTAGTCCTAATGCCTCTATCATTTACTTACTCGGGTTTAAGTTGATAAGGACCGGGAATGTATTGTCATGGCAAGTTCTAGAGTCGTAAGAACCAAGCGGCTATTCACACAAGAAACGAAAAATGAGCATTTAGTCAAATGATATGAAATTGTGTGCTCAATAAAGGCTCAAAACTCACTTTTGTGGGAATGAGTTTTTTATGTGATCAAGTATATATAATCAAATTTTAAATAAGTTTGTCATGCCTTTTCATAATTTTCTTATGTTGGTTCTTTTTATCACTACGCTATCGGTTGTAAATTTGTAAAAATATAACCTTTTTGAGAGCTTGAATTTCCCGAGTTAAACCTAGACAAGTAAAAAAATGAAATTTTTGAAAAAATTTGGGGTGATTAGCGGTTCCAATAGAGTTTTGTGTAAGGCTTGTATTTAGGACTTGCAAAATTCAAGGTTTTAGCATCCCCCCCACACTTAAATTGCACATTGTCCTTAATGTGTCCCAAAAATAAATTTTTAGGTTGATTAGATGTGTAAAATAGTGTTTAAAAAGCAAAAATTTGTGTTACTGGGCACTGAACACGGCCCCGTGTTATCCAGGCACGACCCCGTGTTCAAGTGCTAGTAACAAAATTAAAATAAGAGGAACAGAAGTCTGGACACGGGGGCGTGTTGGGTGAACACGGCCCGTGTCCAGTTACCTGTACTGGGCATTTTCTGCAGGTGGTCCGACACGGGGCCGTGTTGGTTGGGCACGGCCCGTGTTGAACCTTCTGAAAGGGAGAAAATTGTCGGGTTGCCTCGTTCTTGTGCATGGGATCATTTTTCTCGTTCTCCTTTTCATCCTTTACCACCATGAGTGTGTTTTATTCCTGAAAATTAAACTAACTAGAAAACATAAAAACTAATCTAAATAAAACTAAGGATAGTTCCGTAGAATGCCTCCATGGTGCGCCACGTTTATAAGGGTCATTGGCTAGACCCAATGCCTGGTCATATGTTACCCAAGTGGGATGTGTTGCATCCCATGTTACACCGTCGGAGAGCGTCATCCAAGCTTGAGTCTATGACCTTCATGTAGTTGACCGGATCTTCTTCCTCTACTCTCTTTCCACATTCAAATTTCACTTCCTCATCCCCAAACTTCAATGTTAGAGTTCCGTCATTCATATCCACCACTGCTTGAGCGGTGGCTAAGAATGGTCTCCCGAGGATGAGGGGGACCTCGGTGTCTTCCTCCATGTCTAGGATAACAAAGTCGGTTGGAAAAACGAATTTGTCGACCTTGACTAGCAAATTTTCGACGACCCCATGTGGGAACTTGACGGACCTGTCGGCGAGTTGCATGCTCATCTTTGTAGGGCTTGTTGCTCCTAGGCCGAGTCGCTTGAACATTGAGGTGGGCATGAGGTTGATGCTAGCCCCAAGATCGGCTAAAGCATTTCGGACGGGGGACTTCCCAATCGAACAAGGGATTGTGAAGCTCCCGGGGTCGATTTTCTTTTGTGGAAGTTTGTTGAGTACTAGAGCTGAGCATTCTTCGCCTAGGTTAACTAATTGCAACGATTCAATTTTCTTTTTGTGAGTGAGGAAATCCCTCATGAATTTTGCATATTTAGGCATTTGGGTTAGGACCTCAATAAAAGGAATATTAACATGCAATTGTTTTAGTAAACTTTCGAACTTTGCGAATTGCTCATCGGTCTTTTGACGAATTAACCTACCGGGGTACGGGATTGGAGGATTCTTGGTGGGCTCTTGATTCGGTGTAGAAGCCTTTTCTGGCGCAAGAGGAGTTACAGGTTGGCCAAAATGACTTCTTCCATTTGGCGGCAATGGAGCATCCTCGGGACCCACGGTTCGATTTCGTAATGTGATGAGATGGACTTGTGCCTTTGGGTTTGGTTCGGTATTACTGGGTAATGCGCCTTGTGGTCTCTCGGAGAAATTTTGAGCTAGTTGATTTAATTGTTTTTCAACGTTTTGAATACTAGCTTGTTGATTTCTGAAATTCGATTCCAATTGTTGAAATCGATCCGAGTTTTTCTTTTCAGTGTCAGAGATGAGGCGAGATACAGTATCTTCAAGCCTTTCTCTTCCACCTTGTTGTTGAGGAAAATTTTGCGGTTGTTGAAAATTAGTTCGTTGATTTTGTTGGTTACTACTATTGCCGGGATCTCTCCAACCAAGATTTGGGTGGTTACGCCATCCTTGGTTGTAGGTACCCGTTGGAGGACCCGACGGCCTAGGTCTATTATCCATGTAGTTTACCGTTTCAGTTTGTTCATCTAATTCTTTCATACAACTCCAATTTTCATGTGACCCACCACACCCTTCACAAGCCATAACCGAGGCTGTTTTTGTCATTTCTAGCCTTTTGATTTTTGAAGAGAGGGCCTCGATTTGGGCTTGTAAAGAGGTGCTTTCATCAACCTTATGGGCGCCCGGGGCAATAGATTTATTACCTCGGGGAGTGTGCCATTGAAAATTGGTTTGAGCAATTTCCTCAATTTGGTTATATATTTCATTTGGGCGACGATTACCTAAGAGTCCCCCGGAGCTTGAATCAAGTGTTTGTCTTGTGTGTGGCAACAATCCATTGTAGAAAGTGGATACTTGTTGCCATACCGCTAGACCATGGTGAGGACACTTTCTTAGAAGCTCCTTGAACCTTTCCCAAGTTTCATATAAGGATTCCCCATCCTCTTGTGAGTATGTATTAATTTCAGTCATTAATTTAGCCGTTTTAGCAGGAGGGAAATACTTATACAAAAACTTTTGGGCGAGTTCATCCCAGGTGTTTACCGATCCAACTGGGAGGGTGTTAAGCCAAGCTTTGGCTCGGTCTTTTAGTGAGAAAGGAAACATTCGAAGGCGGATGGCGTCATTTGATGCTCCATTGATCCGAAAGGTATCACATATTTCTAAAAAGTTAGTAATATGTAGATGGGGATCCTCGTCCGCAAGCCCGTGGAAGGTTGCGGAGTTTTGGAGCATTTGTATCAAATGCGGCCGAAGTTCGAAGTTGTTGGCCTCGACATTCGGTGCATTGATAGCAGCGCCAAGATTGCCTACGGTAGGCCGTAGGTAATCCATGAGGGTACGTTGGTCCGCCATTGGAAGTGGGTCCCCCGAAGCTTTCTCTTGATTTTTAGCTTTTAGTCTTTTTCTGAGAAAGCGCTCGGGTTCTTCTAGGGGTTCTTTTATGTCTCTACTAGAACTGGAGCTCATGCACTACGTAGGAGGTTCAAATGTGGTGCCTGGGTTCCGGGTCCTGCAATAAAAACAGAAAAGGACGTTGGTCAGAATGTTCACCACGGCCCCGTGCTCAGTGAACACGGCCCGTGTTGAGAGATACAGTAATTGTTTTCTGGATTCCCAGTTACTGGGAGTTGGACACGACCCCGTGTTGCACCGACACGGCCCCGTGTTCAGCTCTCTGTAACTTCAGAAAATAAAAACTGCCAGTGATGATGCTGGGCACGGCCCGTGTCTGACCGGGCACGGCCCGTGCTGAGCCCTGCAGAAGCTGAAAAACTAAGAAAATCCTAAAAAAAATAAAAAAAAATAAAAATAAAAGATGATTAGGCCGTTGATTCCTAACTTTTTTAAAATCCTTGTGTCCCCGGCAACGGCGCCAAAAACTTGATGTGCGTGAAAGTGTCGTATATTTTAGGTGTATATTTTAAGCCCTTTTTAACACTTATTTTAGCCAAGTTTTAAATTTATAAAACACGATATTTCACTAACACTAAACACACATATGGGCAAGTGCACCCATCGTTGAGTGTAGTATAGCGTTGGTAAGATACTGAGGTCGTCCAAGGACACAAGAGCTTTTAATACCGGTTTATCCTCAACGTCTAACCAAAATAAAAGTTTAGAAAAATGTTTTAAACTAAGAAAAATAAAAACTAACTAAAATGCTGAAAATAAAAATAAAATAAAAACAGATAGACAAGATGAATCACTTGGTTCCGACTCGTATCTAGTATAACCTTTGATTATTTCCGCACTTTTGCACATAATTAAGAGATTATCTTAGTTATTGTAGTAGGCCCCTCTTTTGAAGGTGACGTTACCCTCACCCCAGTAGTTTGAGTCAGCACGGATACAATCCTAAAGGGGTGGATTATTGGAAGATAATGAATTAAGTTATTAATGCAGTATTGTGGTAGGCCCCGCTTTTGGCGGTGACGTTACCCTCGACTAAGTAGTCTGAGTCAGCAGGGATACAGTCCTAAATAGCCGGGTTATAGTATTAATAGTAGTTAACTTATGAGGGGATCAAAGAGTTTGGACCCCCGCCATCCAATACCGTGAAGTATTGAAGGAGGTCCTACTAAATTTGACCCAGGTCCATTGCAGGACCTCTAAACGCTGAACAATGGCAAGACCTTTACCAAACCGTTCCCTTAACCCCCTACCAGGTAGCCAACATACCTCCATATAGACCGTGGAGAAATGAATGGTGAAAATCCTTTATTTTATATAGACAGTAAAATAATGCCAAGACACCACGGACAAACGATAAGGAAAGATCACCTTCAACATAAGTAACTAGTTATTAAAGTCATTAATACAAAACCAAATAAAAAGTGCAAAAGATTAGAAATAAAAAGTATTATACTAGACACTTTGTCTTCACCAAGTGATGTAAGAGACTTAGGCAAACATGGCCTTGATTGTCAAGAACTCTTACGATCAATCTTGGATCCCGAGACGACTCACACACTCTATGATGGACAATGGATGATGGTGGTGGATGATGGTGTTGTGATGGTGGTGGGTGGTGGATGAAGTGTGAGAGAGGTGGTGTGCCAAGGGATGAGTTGCAATGAAACCAAGCACTCCTATTTATAGGCTGAACAGAGGCCTGGGCACGGCCCCGTGTTCGCTGGGCATGGCCCCGTGCCCGTCTGACACTCTCTCTCTTCATTAATTGTAATTGCGAATTACAATTAATGCGCCTGCAGTACTTTCGGCACGCCCCCGTGTCCGCTGAGCACGGCCCGTGGTGGGCAATAGAAGCTTCTATAGGTTTGTCTTTTCTGCTGCTTCTTGGGCACGGCCCCGTGCTGGCTGAGCACGGGGCATGTTCAGCCTTCTGTTTTCTCTATTTTGCTTTGGAAGGTGCCGTTGAGGGTTCGGGCAATCCACTAATGTTCCTTTTCTTGTATTTATGTTGGATTTAGCTGTCTTTTTGCTTCTTTTGCGTTTTTGAGCTCATTTAATCCTGAAAATACAAAAGGAAGACAAAAACACTCTTTTTCCAATATTAGTACTAAAAAAGGGTTAGTTTTATGCCTCATTTGATGTAATTTATATGTTGCATTTTACACACATCACGCTCTCGCTCACTATCTCTCATCACGTCCTCGCGTATTCTACATTGATATGTATGTGTATGAGTGTAAACTACAACTATCTATATCTAAATACAAACAAATCATTGTGTGAGAACCTAGGAATGTCATGTCTCCTATGTGGCTCCTATGTGAAATCTATTTATATTGCACGATACAAGTTTTGACCGCGCTCAATCGCATCGCAAACTCAAAAATCATTATGATCGAATCTCATTCCAAATCACTCTCTGTCTAGATGCCTTCCAACGACTCTACCTCGAGACAAACAGCTAGGAGAAGAGCCAAACAAAGCGCCGATACGAGGATTGCCTCACTTGTGACCAAGGAAGTGGTCAAGCTCATTCCTCAAATTGCCGCTCAAGTGCACTCTCTCAGTAACTCTCGAGCCTCGGAAGACTCTAAGACGGAAGCGCCGCAATCTGCTTTTCTCTACAAACACTTCAAAGCCTGTGACTCGATGGAATTCACGGGTGAAGGAGGTGTGACTCAACTACTCCAGTGGTTCGATTCTATCGAAGTTACCCTTCGTCAAAGTGGGTGTCTCGATAGTTTCCGTACTACCTGCGCTACCAGAGTATTTCAATCACGAGCACTCGACTGGTGGACTGCCGAACGTAACAAACGTGGGATCTCCGCAGCTTACGCTCTTTCTTGGGATGAGCTGAAAGAGCTCATAAAGAAAGAGTACTGCCCTCCCCACGAAGTTCAGAAGCTAGAAAATGAATTTTGAGAAATCAAGCAAGACAGAAGTGACAATGCTGGCTATACCGCGAGGTTCAAGCAGCTTAGCGTAATCTGCCCAAGTCAAGTCAACACTTCAGAAAAAGCCATTCCTAAGTACATTCGCGGCTTGACTGAGTGTGTGGGTGATTTTGTCGAAGCTGCAAGACCTGCTACCATCGAAGAGACCTACCGTTTAGCCACCGAGATCAACGACAAACGAGTCTTCGGCGGATTCTTCTCCAAGAATCCTGTCAAACAAGCTCATCAAGCAATCATCATCAACTCATCCGATAATTCTTCTGGTGATTCTACCGACGATTCTTCTGAAGATTCCTCCGACGATGTCTCCAGAAAATCATCAGACGAATCCGCCGACGACACCGCATCATCTCAGGAAGCTCAGCCCAGCCACAAAAGAAAGGCCATGAACCCAGACTCTTCAACAACTGGACTGGAACAACCAGAACCTCTCCGAGCAATTCAAGTGCAATCGAAATGCTCCTACAACGGAACTCATCCCCTGTGTTTCACGTGTACGTATCATCACCCGCTAGAAGCTAACTGTCGCTACTGCGCAAATTGCAACTGGTATGGTCATTTTACGCAGAACTGCCGCACAAGACCACAACCTTGAGGAATTTCAGCAACAATCGCAGTCTCTGCAGAAGTCCTCCACATCAACGTTACTTTGCTTCTAATGTTGTAATAATACGACTTATCGCCATCAATCTCTTCTATGTGTGGAACTTATTTTATCTATCGTCGCATGTGGATTCTATTTCTCCCTTATACTTGCACGCAGTCTAAATGCTAGCACTATATAATGTATTTTACCCCTATTATGCGTTCTTGAGATAAGGTACGATAAACGTGCAAGAATCAAATTAATCACGGGTGCACACGTGATTATTTTGGTTAGTGCACGGAGATCATAGTGAGTTTCAATAATGCCTTAATGTTCAGGGCATGGTTAAGCGTGGTGGATACGCCGCTGGTACTTCCTATATATAAGCGTCTTGACCATGTCTGACGAAGTGTGACATCTATTCACGGAACGAAGGCGTATGGTTGAAACATGACGGTGTTTCTCCATGCTAACCGAAGTTTTGTGAAGAAAGTGCCATGTGGAGTTGGAACATACACCTATTATACTATTGTGGTTATTTTCGACACACTAAACTATACATCTCAAGGCGTAACAATCTCAATCACAACTCAAGGTGTGTAATCGACAGACTATTCGTAAGTCAACACGCTTACAATCGCATTATCACTAGAATCTATCCCGCAAATCGCAACCATAGATTATGTGTCCCGCGCCATCGCTTATTGTGTGTTCGCAATCTCAAACGCTTATTATGTGGCTCGAAATCGCAATCGCATATCGTGTGTATCACGCAATCTGTACCGCTGGTTATCGCTTGTTGTGTGAATCGCTATGATCTCGTTTAATCGCTTACGTGTGTGTGTCACCTATTATGCATCGCTTATTACGCATGTATCGCTCTATCGCTTATCGCTACTGTGTATCGCATGCTGAGAATCGCGTATCATGAATCACTTGACGAGTATCGCACATCACTCGTCGCTTTTCGCCGTAACGCTTCTCGCGCCTATCTCACCGCTTCAATATTTTCATCGCCTATCGCCATCGCCATTTGTGTTATTTGTGTTATCTGTGTTATCTGCTTTATGTTAGCACACACGACCTCGCTTCACGAGACGAAACTAATAGGGCTAAGACATGGTGGTGTTTTAGCCGTATCAGCAGACTTTCGTGGAAAAAGGCCATGTGGGCTAATGTTAGTTTAAAATTGTATTGTTGTTAAACCTAATCGAATCGCATGTTCCCATCGCTTACAACGCATCGACTGTCGCTTATTACTTGACGGTTGTCGCTATCACTTGAAGCTATCGCTCATCGTTTTTCGCTTATCGCTTATCGCTTTCTACTTATCGTCGCCACTTTCGCTTATCGCGTTATGTTGTGTTATTAATCGATTATTACCTCACTTGTATCGCTTAACGGAGTTCGAAAACGACTTCATCACCCAGTTCGCCCTTTCAAGACTTAATCCAACCCTTATCGTTTGGATCGAGTCATCGCAATTCTGTCTGTACTATGTCGACACGGATGACACTGCCTCACGAGACGGAAGCCATATGAATAAAACATGGTGGATACACCGCTGGTACTTCATATATATAAGTGTTTTACCCGTATTGTAGAACTTTCGTGGGAAAGTGCCATGCGGGGCCGACCTTAAATTAAATTTTTGGTATAATTAAAAAGGCTTTGTTTACGCAAATTTTAAACTGACCTTTTCTTACAAAACTTTTCTAAGAACTAATCAAAACCTTTGTACAAAACGATATTTTCTTGAGACACTGGTGTGACAATCGACTCAAGTCAACGTCGTGTGGCGAGAAAATTTCATAAAACAAGTTTTAATCACCTTGAAATCTTTTAATAACCTAACAAAACCCTTCCCATAGCACTAGTGTGAACATCGCTACATGTTAATGCCGCACCGTGAGAAGATTTTCATGAACAAGTTTTTCCAAATTAATCGACTTTTCGAAAATTTAAAACGGTTTGGAGTCGCATTCTCGGTATGTGTTATCGCTTTTGATTGATCGAATCATATTTCTCGTCGCTCTCGCCGGTCTCCGCAAAGCTATCGTAAGGTAATCCTCTATCGATCGCTCGCTACACTCGTCGCTTTTATCGCTACTCTAATTCGCATCAACTCTCGCAACCCTACTGATGGATTAATTTCGGGACGAAATTTCCTAACGCAGGGGAGACAGTAACAACCCGCACTTTCGTGCGTTGTTACTACTCGCTATACTCGTTACGCCTAACACCAGAGATTCGGATCATAATGTAACTATACCGCATACATCGCTATATCGCAATATTTTCGCATATTATCGCATATTCTATCACTATCACATCACATTTCACTTGCTGACAACCACGAAGATGTCGAGTGAGGACCAATTCTACCCTCCTTGATAACCGTGATATGTCGCAGTGCAACTCATCACTAAAAACATCAAACATTAACGTTCATGATGACCTTGAGAGAGGACCTATTCTACCCTCCTCGATGACCGTGAAGCATCGCGAGCAATCGCATATTCGAAACGAAACCCGGATTATTGTATCGCACCTTTGGATAATTAATTATATAATAGGAGTACGTACATACGACCCTTATGAATAAATAAATATATAATAAACACATATATATAACTAAACGAAACGGTGTAATGCTCAAGTCAAAACGATAAAGCCCAGACGGACGAAAGGTGTTAGGAAACTTTATTTGTAAGTATTGAAGACAAACACAATCAACCGGATCTATGAAGAGATCACAGTCCTGAAGATCACGAACTAGAAAAAGAAGATCAGATGGGACAACCGGAATACATAGCATCTACTTCAAAGAATCACAAGTTGATCAAGAGCTGAATTGGATTATCAGAAGAGGTCATTTCTGATGGATCTGATGATATTTCTGATGAAATATAATCAGTTTCTGACGATTCTGATCATTAAGGATTTTCTGATGATTTGTTCATCAGAATTTCTGATGAAGTGGTTTATCAAAATTTCTGATGAAATAACCCACTTGTCTGAAATTGGCTCTGTCCTGCCACACTTACCGAAGCAAGTTGACATTTAATGATATCATGATGAAAAAGGCAACTTGAACGTTGGAATCAATGAATATGTCAATTGGCTACTTTTTGCAGGAATTATTGTATGAATAAACTATTGTTTATTCATACACCAAGCCGTCTATAAATAGAAGGCTAAACCAGGAGAAGCAAAGTGAGTTTGAAGCTTAGCATTCACACATACATCTAAACTCCATTGCTCTCTCCCCCATAGAATTTAAGATTCGTTTGTATTAGATAATAATCTTACAATCACCTTGTAAACCATTTTGTTTCAAAGTGATATAAACTTGATAATTCTGTAGGTCTTGTTTCTTGAAAGTCTGATTTCCATTTCCGCACATCTTTTTCACATCTACTGAAATCACTTGCCATATTACGTGAAAAGAAGTTGTTTTGAGCCTGAACTGGGTCTAACAATTGGTATCAGAGCAGATTGAATAAACTATTTTCAAACGATCAATCGCTCATATTCTTTTCTCTAAATATGGCTAGCTTTCAATCCTGGAATAATGCTTTTAACATTGGTTCTATGTCTAAACCTCCGACTCTGGTCAGAGAGGAATACCCCAGTGGAAAATCAAGATGGTCAATTTCCTTAATGGTCATGACCGAGCTCTGCTTCAATCCATTGAAAGGGGTCCACATACACCAATGACTGATATACCTGCTATTCCAGCAACTGACCAATCACCAGCAATCCCTTCCTCCCGCGCTCCCAAAAGTGAAATAAACTGGAGTGCGGAAGACAAGGAACTGGTGGCTGGGGATGAAAGGGCAAAGTCACTTTTAATTATGGCCATCCCCCATGACATATTTTCACAAGTTGATGCATGTGCATCAACTAAGGAAATATGGGATCAGTTGGAAAATCTTTGTGAAGGAGGAGAAAGGATGAGAAGAAACAAGAGAACAAATAATGTCTCATCTTATGAAAGGTTTAAAAGTTTGCCAAATGAAAGGTTAAATGATACATATCAAAGATTTACAAAACTTTTAAACGAGCTAAAGAAATTTGGTATAACAAAATCAAACAATGAAAGAAACATAAAATTTCTTGATGCCCTTCCTAGAGAATGGAGAAGTCTAACCATGACTTTATCATCAACCTTAGAACTAGGAAACATGAGTCTTCATGACTTATACAACATCTTGATCCCCAGAGAGGAAGAAATATTTGAAGAAACCATTCAAAGAGGGGGATCTTTAGCTCTAATCTCAAACTCACAAAGATCTACAACAACAATTGATCCACAACCATCAAACAGTCAAAATCTTGAAACTTCTGATGCATCATCAGACTTTTCAGCTTTTGCTGAAGCAATAGCACTACTCACCATAACATTTGAGCAGAGGTTCAGGGGAAGTAACCAGAGATACCAGAGGAGTGACAAAGGAAGGATGGATGGAAGATCTAAAGAAGAGTTTAGATCTAAGGATAAAGGGAAGGCTGAAGTTGTGTGTTACAAGTGCAAGCAAAGAGGTCATTATGCATCAGAATGCAAGACCAAAAAGCTGAAGGATGTTGCCTATTATGAGAAAAAGCTTGAAGAAGCAAAGAAGCAGCAACAAGTAAGCTTAATTGCTGGAACAGATACATGGTTATCTGATGATTCTTCTGATGATGAAGAAGAAGAATTGGCAAATTTTTGCCTCATGGCACTCTCTGAAGGACTACCAGAAACTTCAGAACAAAAGGTAAATTTAGACAATCTTGATCTTGAACACAAGCTAAACAAGCTCATGTCAGATTTTCTAAATCTGCAAGAAAAACATCAATCAGATATTAGAAAATCTGATGAGTTGCAAAGGACTTTGAATAAAATCATTCTTGAAAACCAACATCTTATAGAGGACAGTTTAGATCAAAGAGCAAAAATTGAGTTTTATGAAAATGAAAGAAAAGATCTTTACAAGAAAATCAATGACAAAGAAATCAACGTAAGAGGTTTTCAACAGGCTAAAGAATTCATAAATTTTATTGAGTCCACACCAAAGAACAAAGGAGAGGGTTTAGGCTATACAAGTACTACAAGATCAAATAGAAACAAACTCACTATCTTTGTAAAAGCAACTCATCAGATTTCTGATAATTTAGTATCAGAATCTGAATCTGAATCTTGCAAATCAATCTGTTCTGAATATTCTTTTGACAAACCAAACTTCAAAACAAACAAGACTGAATGCAGTCAAGAATCTGTAAAAACTCCAGAAGCAGTTCACTCATCTTTTCAAAATCATCCAATCATTCTATCACAAGAGGAACTATCAGAAAATTCTGATAACTCTTGTATGTGTGTTGACATACTGAAGCTTGTCCAACACCATCTTCAAAAGAAAAATGTAAAATCTGTTAATGGCTCAGCATATAACAGAGTTTCTGATGCAAAACCAAGAAGAAATAAAAATAAAATGTTTCAAATTTCATCAGAAACAGTACCCAAGCATGCCTGGGTACCAAAAACCCTCTAATCATTTCATTTCAGGACCATCATGTGCAGCAGATCTGGTACTGCGACTCAGGAAGCTCCAAGCACATGACTGGGGACAGGAGCTTACTCAGCAACTTTGTTTCAAAGCTGGGTAGAATGGTAAATTTTGGAAATGGAGTAAAAGGAAGGATCATGGGATATGGTTGCATAAAATATGGATGTTTGACCATAGAGAAAGTAGCCTATGTTGAAGGCTTAAAGTATAATTTGCTGAGTTGTGGTCAATTCTGTGACAAAGGTTTTCAGGTAACCTTTTTACCAGAAAAAATGCTTGTTAATACGTATAGATGATAACAAAATTTATTTAAGTGGGAAAAGAATAAGAAAATCAATCTACTATTTTGACTTCAAAGAAGAAAGTGAACATCCAAAACTATGTTTATTTTCAAAACATAACAAAGGTAGTAGTTGGTTATGGCACAAAAGGCTTGCTCGTTTAAATTTCAAAAACCTAAGCATATTAGCAAGCAAAGGTCTGGTAAAAGGATTACCTTTGATATCCTCAAAGAAGGATAAAATTTGTGAAGCATGTGAAATGGGAAAATCTAAAAGAAGCTCACACAAATCAATTTTTGAGTCTTCTATTTCACAAAATTTGGAACTTTTACACATGGATTTGTGTGGACCCATAAGTACAGAAAGTTTTTCTGGAAAGAAATACATACTAGTAATAGTGGATGACTTCTCCAGGTACACATGGGTAGAATTTTTGAGAAAGAAGAGTGAAACTCCTGATCTGATCATTAATTTTATTAAGAAAATTGAAAATCTGTTAAAACTAACAGTGAGAAGGATCAGATCAGACAATGGAACAGAATTTAAAAATGAAAAAATTGAGAATTTCTTAGTAAGTAAAGGAATTTCTCATGATTTTTCTGCTCCAAGAACACCCCAACAGAATGGTGTGGTTGAAAGAAGGAATAGGACCTTGGTAGAAGCTGCCAGAACCATGCTTGCTTATGCTAAATTGCCCACTCACTTTTGGGCAGAAGCTATAGCAAATGCATGTTTTACACAAAACAGATCCATAATCAACAAAAGGCACAACAAAACACCTTACAACATTATAAATGGAAGAATACCAAGTATAAAATTTTTGCATACATTTGGTGGTAGATGTTTTGTTTTTAATGATTTTGAAAGCCTTGAAAAATTTGACAGAAAAGCAGAAAAAGACATTTTTCTTGGTTACTCTTTGTCCTCAAAAGCATACAGAGTTTTTATTCTCAACACCAGGACCATCAGAGAAAGTTTTCATGTCTCATTCGATGACTCATCAGAAACAGAGGTTTCCGATGAGTACATAAAAGAAATAAACTTTTCTGACAAACAAGAAAATTATGAACATCTCTTTGAAATATTAAATGAAGATTTCCTAGAACATGATAATGCCTACAAATATAAATCAAAAGATTATTCATGTTCTAACCCTGCAAATGAAGTATGTAGTACATCAGAAATCCAGATTTCTGATACTTTTCAGAAAAATGTAGCACCTGATCAGGGGGAAACTTCAAATCCATCAGAACCAACAACATTTCACAACAAGTTAAGATGGATCAAAGGACATGTTCATTCTGACATCATAGGCAATCCTGCAGATGGTGTCAGAACAAGATCTGCCACTACATATGAGTGTGCATTCTCTGGGTTCTTAAGCAAGATAGAACCCAAATCTGTCAAGGAAGCTCTAAATGATCCAGACTGGATTCAAGCCATGCAAGAAGAGCTTGATCAATTTGAAAGGAGCAAGGTATGGGATCTGTGTCACACCCCCAAAATCCACCTGCGGAATACCACCGCTTGGAGGCGTGACTGACCAGGATCCAGCCACCAATCATATTGAACAAGCATGTAAGTGATAATAAAATCCAACCAATATAATTGGTGTCCAAACAAAACATAGTTTAAGTTGCAAGCGGAAGCGTAACGTTAAAATCAAAACATAAGTTTAATTGTTCAAAGTTTAACATGGCACACAGCTGTCCATGCCCCACAACGACTCCATCCCATGCAAGCTCCAGCTAAGTACCTATTGACCTGCAAAGCATGTAGTAACGAGTCAACAACAAGTTGAGTGAGTTCACAGTTGGGTGTTCGTTTTAGGTTGTTTCAAAAAGAGTTTCCTTTATCTGGCATCCTGCCGTGGGAGTTACCCCATAGTTTGAAAACGTGATCTGTTTAACCCAATTACTCTGGCAATCCAGCCGTGGGGGCTACCCCGCGTTTAGTTATCTGGCATTTTGGCCGTGGGGGCTACCCCATGTATACACTAGACTCGTTACCATATCGACTGCTGACTGTAGTCATGTTTATGTGCCCTGAAACTGTCAATGTCTATCATCATTGACGTGCCCCAGATCCATTAGTTCACGCCCGTCCTCTGCGGCACGGTGTGAGGTTTGTCAGACCTAAATAGCGCTATCTAACTAATGACCCGCTCGCCATTGGCCCGACGATTAAGTCGATATAAAAAGGAGGGACTTCGTGATAGAGTTTTGGTCTAGTACGAGTTATCTGTCCATGAGGACGAGGAATTACGTTCCTGAACCAATGTTGTCCTACCCAAGGAGGACGAGGAACCCACGTTCCTTAACCCCATTCCCAACCCAGGGAATCCCCATGCTTTGTAGAGGGTGTGAACTCACCTTGGTTTGCTCGGCAGATACACAGAAAAGTCAATCAAGTTGTGAGTGGTCAACTACGTCCTAACATAGATACCATTCACGTTAGGTTCATATCCAAGTAGTGCACGTACGTTCTACACCTATTGTACACAAGTAACGATCATGGCATACATGTCTAGCATGGCAGTTCATCAACAGTTCGCAACAAGTTCCACAGTAACATTTATGTAATAACCAAAGTCTAAGTGTGCGGCCCAAACAGTTGGGGCTCGTAATAGCGTGCAGGTCCAAAACAGTGCACGACATACACAATTAACAATACACAGAAAGTCCATACATTCGGCCCACTAACTTAGGCCCGTAACTATGCAAGTCCAATCCAGCGAGTGTGCGTACATGGTCTCGAGTCGAGACTGTGCGATCTCGGTTAAAGTCTATGAGTTCTCGAGTCATGCATGAACTAGTCGAGACTAGGTGATCTCGAGTCGTAACCGGACCCGCAACCATGGTCTCGAGTCATGTTGTTTTGTGCTGATGTCGTGTTGTCTCGAGTCAAGACTATGGGTTCTCGACTCGCAACCTGAGTCGCAAACTGCAGTCTCGAGTTATCATGTTCCTGGTCTCGAGTCGAAACCAGAGGTCTCGACTGGACATCAGCTGATCCTACACAGTGTACTATCCAATAGAGTTTTGATTTCATGATATGGTGTACTATCCAATAGTAGAGCACAAACATGTTCCCTTGTCTAACTATTTACCGAAATGGATCAAACATACCAATTTTCAAATATTCAAGACATCTTCATAACATATTCATATTCATATTGTTCTTCATACATTCGAGTAGTTCATCATGATCATTCAAACTTGTTCATCATATTTTAGGGTTTTTAGCATTAATCATAACATGAACAACAATTAGAACACTTGAACATACTCATCTAATGGTTTCAAATCATCACACAACACCTCAAACTCGACTCTACACTAATCCGATTTCCACACACATGTAGCCGGTTTAACAAGCATTCGGTTCTTAGCACAAGAGTGTACAATCCGATTAACATGGCATTATCTAATACATATATGCAAGCCTATTTCATGAAAATCAACAATCAATGGTTCAAATCGCATTTAGACACACGACATCATTAGCTCAATATGCAATATATCCGAAATCAAGACATGTTAGCCGAATAACATCATCATACACATCCGATTCACAAGAACATCATCATTCATACTACTATTCTAACAACAAACATCATAAAACACTAACCGGTTGATGAGGTGTGTGTGAAGGAGAGTAGGTTTGTTGTCCGAAAGTTTCCGAGTGAAGAACACAAGCAAATCCGAGAGCCTGGCTTGCTACTCTTGATCCGGCACAAGAGAAGAGGGTGGTGTTGCTAGGGTTTTAGTGAGAGAGAGTGAGTGTGTGTGTGTGTAGGAGAGTGTGTGTTGTTTGCCCAAAAATGACAAGCGTGGCTAACCACAATGGTTATATACTAGTGGACTAAAAAAGGTGCATGGCCCAATCCGGCCCAACCGTTACTGTCACTCGAGACCGCATGGTCTCGAGTCGTGTCCTTGTGTCTCGGTTCACATAATCACACTCATACATACAAGCATAACACATAATCACAAAATTTCACTTAGGTCATTCATTGAACCAACAAGTTAACTAATCACATAACGTTTCAAGTAAGTTACATCAAGATACAACGAAAGGTTCTAAATTTCGAGTTGTCACATCATCCCCAAGTTGAAAGAAATTTCGTCCCGAAATTTGGTAAGCACTCACTGAGGAAGCTAGTTAAGTTGTATGGTTTTCCTGGTTTTCCTGGGGTGTCACATCCACCCCCCGTTGATCTGGAATTTCGTCCCGAAATTCCGTAGCTTCAGCCTCAGTAGCGGTTGTACCGTTTCCGAACAGTTGGGGATACTTTTGTTTCATCCGATCTTCGCGCTCCCAGGTGAACTCTGGGCTGCAACGTGAGTTCCAACGAACTCGAACGAGAGGTATTCTAGTGCTCTTGAGGACCTTAACATCCCGGTCCGTGATTTCAACTGGTTCCTCGACGAATCGTAACTGCTCGTCGATAGTGAGTTCCTTCAGAGGAACTATGTGGGTCTCATCTGACAGACACTTCTTCAGATTCGACACATGGAAGACGTTGTGAACTGCACCGAGTTCTGCTGGTAAGTTCAGTCTGTAGGCCACCCTGCCTATTTTCTCGATGATTTCAAAAGGTCTAACGTATCGTGGGTTAAGTTTACCTCGTTTACCAAAATGAACCACACCCTTCCAGGGTGAAACTTTGAGTAGTACCCGCTCCCCAACCTGGAGCTCTAGTGGTTTCCTGCCCTTATCGGCGTAGACTTTCTGACGGTCACGAGCTGCCGCCATGCGTTGTCGAATTTTAGCAATTCGTTCGGTTGTGTCTACCACATATTCTGGACCAGTGATCTGACTGTCCCCCACCTCTACCCAACAAAGAGGTGACCGGCATTTACGCCCGTACAATGCCTCAAACGGAGCAGCTTTAATGCTGGTGTGGTAGCTGTTATTGTATGAGAATTCCACAAGTGGCAGATGCTTTTCCCAGCTGTTGCCAAAGTCGATTACACATGCACGAAGCATGTCTTCTAAGGTTTGAATAGTGCGCTCGGACTGCCCGTCCGTCTGAGGGTGATACACTGTGCTCATGTCTAATCGTGAGCCAAAGGATTTGTGCATCGCCTGCCACAGTTCTGAAGTAAAACGCGCATCTCGATCTGAGATAATAGAGGTGGGCACCCCGTGCCTCGAAACAACTTCCTTGAGGTATACGTCTGCTAGAGTGGAGAACTTATCCGTTTCCTTGATAGCCAAGAAGTGAGCAGACTTTGTGAGTCGATCCACGATCACCCAAATAGTATCGTTACCTCGTTGAGATCTAGGTAGGCCGGTAAAAAAATCCATGGAAATTTGCTCCCATTTCCATTGCGGTATCTCTGGTTGTTGGAGTAGGCCTGAGGGTTTCTGGTATTCCGACTTGACTCTCGCACAAGTCAAACACTTGCTGACGTAAGTTGCTATGTGGGCTTTCATGCTAGGCCACCAATACGTAGTTTTGATATCGTGGTACATCTTATCCGAACCAGGGTGTACCGAGTAGCGAGACTTGTGTGCCTCGTCCATCACAAGCTCTCGTAGGTTGCCATAGAGTGGGACCCAAATGCGCCCCGTGACATAGTAGGCACCGTCATCCTTCTGTTCTAAGTGTTGCCTTGAGCCGCGTAGGGCTTCAGCCCTGACGTTTTCTGGTTTCAATACTTCTACCTGAGCGTCTCGAATTTGGGAAGGAAGACTAGAATGTATAGTGAGTTGTAAAGCTCGCACGCGCTTAGGCACGGTGTCCTTTCGACTGAGGGCGTCGGCCACAACGTTGGCCTTGCCCGGGTGATACCTGATCGAGCACTCGTAGTCATTCAGTAGTTCGACCCATCGTCGCTGTCGCATATTCAGTTCTTTCTGTTTGAAGATGTGCTCGAGGCTCCTGTGGTCGGTGTAGATGGCACACTTGGTACCGTATAGGTAATGTCGCCATATCTTAAGTGCAAAAACAACAGCTCCCAGCTCTAAATCGTGTGTAGTGTAGTTCTTCTCGTGAACTTTGAGTTGGCGTGAGGCGTAGGCTATAACTTTATCTCGTTGCATCAATACACAACCAAGACCTTGAATTGATGCGTCACAGTAAACCACAAAATCGTCTGTGCCCTCTGGCAGTGAAAGGATAGGTGCGCTGCAAAGTCTATCCTTTAGATGTTGAAATGCTAACTCCTGGGCATTTCCCCATCGATAAACAACGCCTTTCTGCGTTAGTGAGGTGAGAGGCTGTGCAATCTTGGAAAAATCCTTAATGAACCTTCTGTAATAACCTGCCAAACCCAAGAATTGGCGAATTTCCTTTGGTGTACGAGGTGCAGGCCAGTTCTTAATCGAATCCACCTTGGATGGATCAACGTGAATTCCATTCTTGTTTACCACGTGGCCTAGGAAATGGACTTCACGAAGCCAGAAGTCGCATTTCGAGAACTTTGCATAAAGCTGTTCTGTTCGAAGGAGTTCTAGGATAAGCCGTAGATGCTGCTCGTGTTCCTCCTGACTCTTAGAATAGATCAGGATGTCGTCGATGAAGACTATAACGAACTTGTCCAGGTAAGGCTTGCACACTCGATTCATCAAGTCCATGAAAATCGCAGGTGCGTTTGTCAGCCCAAAAGGCATGACCAAAAACTCATAGTGGCCATATCGAGTTCTGAAGGCTGTTTTGGAGACGTCCTCTTCTCGGACTCTCAGCTGGTGATACCCCGATCTCAAATCAATCTTTGAATAGTAGCTCGACCCTTGCAGCTGGTCGAACAAGTCGTCAAAGCATGGTAGAGGATAACGATTCTTCACCATCACCTTGTTGAGTTCACGGTAGTCGATGCACATTCTGAAGGTACCGTATTTCTTCTTCACAAACAGAACTGGAGCTCCCCAGGGCGATGAGCTAGGACGAATAAAACCCTTATCCAAGAGTTCTTGCAGTTGCGTAGAGAGTTCTTCCAACTCTGATGGAGCTAAACGATAAGGTGCACGAGCTATGGGCGCAGCTCCAGGAGCTAGTTCAATCTGAAACTCGACCTGGCGATGAGGCGGAAGACCAGGTAATTCCTCAGGAAATACCTCAGGATAGTCGCATACAATTGGAAAATCTTCTATCTTCTTCTCTTTCTCCGAGGTGTCAGTAACGAGAGCCAAAATGGCAGTGTGGCCCTTTCGCAAGCACTTCTGGGCCTTAAGGAAAGAGATGACGTTCTCAACAGCACCCTTCTTGTCGCCACGAATCATGAGAGGTTCATTACCGGAACCAGGAATACGAACAATCTTCTCGTTGCAAAGGATCTCTGCTCAGTGTTGGGATAACCAATCCATCCCAATGACAACGTCGAAACTACCCAAGACGATAGGAATAAGATCGATAGAGAAGGTCTGGTTAGCAAGAACAAGTTTACAACCCTTGACTACGTGTGTGGCCTCTAAACTCTTACCGTTTGCTAGCTCTACAGTGTGCTTGTTGTTCAAGGGTGTTGGAATACGCTTAAGCATTCGACTAACTTCTAGTGACATGTAGCTAGTATCGGCACCCGAATCAAATAAAACTGTAACATAAAAGTCGTCGAGAAGGAACTTACCCGCCACAACATTGGGGTCGTTCCTTGCTTCACCTTGGCCAATCACGAACGCCCGTCCCCTGGTACCATTGTTGTTGTTGTTCCCGTTGTTACCATTCCCCTGATTGTTGTTATTGTTGTTGTTGTTGTTGTTCTGGTTCCTGTTCAGTTGGGGACAATCTCTCTTGAAGTGGCCTTCAGCTCCGCACTGAAAGCACCCTTTGTTATCACCCTGTTGCTGTTGCTGGCGCTGGTTCTGTTGAGCTTGTTGACGATTCTGATTGGCGGGGTATAAGCTCCTGCAATCCTTTGCAGCGTGACCTAGCTTGTTGCACCGATGACAGTTACCCCTGGTGCACGGCCCGCTGTGTTGCAGGCTGCAGCGATTGCATTTGGGGTGATTCCCTTTGTACCCACCATGACTTTGACCACCAGATGATTGCTGACTAGGGCTCTTGTGGTCATCAGTCTTTCTCTGCTGAGACTGGGACTGAACAGAGGTCGAACCCTTACTTGAAGCTCCATCCCATTTCCGTTTGTTGTCACCAAGAGTACCTGAAGTAGTTGCAGCACCTATGCGTTTTGGCAACCTGTTCTGTTCCACCGCCTGATCCGTGAGACGGTGAGCCAATTGGACAACTTGTTGGATGGTGGCGAGGTTTGCTGAAGTCACATGACTTTGGATCTCTGGCACCAAGCCCTTGAGAAAGAGTTCAATCCGCTTAATTGGAGGGTCCACCATAGTAGGACACAGTAAGGCAAGCTCATTCGATCTCTTAGTGTACGCCTCAATTTCTGACCCCGTCATCTTGAGGTTGAAGAACTCGACTTCCAGCTTATGAATGTCATCCCGACTGCAGTATTCTTCCTTGATCATTTCCTTAAAAGTTTCCCATGGGGTGGCGTTGGCAGCAACCAACCCCAGCATTTGAACCTGGGCGTTCCACCATGTGAGGGCTAAACCCTCGAGAGTACCAGTAGCATACTTCACCCTGCGTGGCTCAGGGCATTCACACATTTTGAAGACTGACTCGAGCTTCTTAAACCAGTGGAGGAGACCTACTACCCCTTCAGTGCCGCTAAAAGTAGTTGGTCGACAGTCCATGAAAGTTTTAAAGGTGCACACAGGTGGCTGAGCATGTTGACCTATTGTGGGCGAAAGAAAGACAGAGTTTAACACAAAGGTTGGTTCACGTGAGTAGGATTCTAAAGATCCTAGGATGAGTTTGAACTGCAGGATATACCTCCTGCGTGTGCAGCTGCAAGTGCCGCAGCAACTCGTTCGTTAATCAGAGCCGTCAACTGGGCTTGTGTCATGTTAATGCGTCCAGACATGATCTTCATATCAAGAGGAACGTGAGTGAGAGAGGTTCGTGAAAATACGATGACAGAAGAGAGTAAGCACGCATGTTTTCAACCAACAGTAGTTATACTAACCAAGCATACCATGAGCAATGTACTATGTAACTAACAAGTAGGCAATATATACACAGATCATATCACCTAGGATGTCGAGCCTTGCATGTGGAATGAAGCGTCGTTGTGGATCGTAGAGCACTGTACAGGTTATAGTCTGATTTTAATAAAACTTTTTCCCTTATTAAAACCAAGTTCACTATAACCAATGGCTCTGATACCAATCTGTCACACCCCCAAAATCCACCTGCGGAATACCACCGCTTGGAGGCGTGACTGACCAGGATCCAGCCACCAATCATATTGAACAAGCATGTAAGTGATAATAAAATCCAACCAATATAATTGGTGTCCAAACAAAACATAGTTTAAGTTGCAAGCGGAAGCGTAACGTTAAAATCAAAACATAAGTTTAATTGTTCAAAGTTTAACATGGCACACAGCTGTCCATGCCCCACAACGACTCCCTCCCATGCAAGCTCCAGCTAAGTACCTATTGACCTACAAAGCATGTAGTAACGAGTCAACAACAAGTTGAGTGAGTTCACAGTTGGGTGTTCGTTTTAGGTTGTTTCGAAAACAGTTTCCTTTATCTGGCATCCTGCCGTGGGAGTTACCCCATAGTTTGAAAACGTGATCTGTTTAACCCAATTACTCTGGCAATCCAGCCATGGGGGTTACCCCGCGTTTAGTTATCTGGCATTTCGGCCGTGGGGGCTACCCCATGTATACACTAGACTCGTTACCATATCGACTGCTGACTGTAGTCATGTTTATGTGCCCTGAAACTGTCAATGTCTATTATCATTGACGTGCCCCAGATCCATTAGTTCACGCCCGTCCTCTGCGGCACGGTGTGAGGTTTGTCAGACCTAAATAGCGCTATCTAACTAATGACCCGCTCGCCATTGGCCCGGCGATTAAGTCGATATAAAAAGGAGGGACTTCGTGATAGAGTTTTGGTCTAGTACGAGTTATCTGTCCATGAGGACGAGGAATTAAATTCCTGAACCAATGCTGTCCTACCCAAGGAGGACGAGGAACCCACGTTCCTTAACCCCATTCCCAACCCAGGGAATCCCCATGCTTTGTAGAGGGTGTGAACTCACCTTGGTTTGCTCGGCAGATACACAGAAAAGTCAATCAAGTTGTGAGTGGTCAACTACGTCCTAACATAGATACCATTCACGTCAGGTTCATATCCAAGTAGTGCACGTATGTTCTACACGTATTGTACACAAGTAACGATCATGGCATACATGTCTAGCATGGCAGTTCATCAACAGTTCGCAACAAGTTCCACAATAACATTTATGTAATAACCAAAGTCTAAGTGTGCAGCCCAAACAGTTGGGGCTCGTAATAGCGTGCAGGTCCAAAACAGTGCACGACATACACAATTAACAATACACAGAAAGTCCATACATTCGGCCCACTAACTTAGGCCCGTAACTATGCAAGTCCAATCCAGCGAGTGTGCGTACATGGTCTCGAGTCGAGACTGTGCGATCTCGAGTCGAGACTGTGCGATCTCGGTTAAAGTCTATGAGTTCTCGAGTCATGCATGAACTAGTCGAGACTAGTTGATCTCGAGTCGTAACCGGACCCGCAACCATGGTCTCGAGTCATGTTGTTTTGTGTTGATGTCGTGTGGTCTCGAGTCGAGACTATGGGTTCTCGACTCGCAACCTGAGTCGCAAACTGCAGTCTCGAGTTATCATGTTCCTGGTCTCGAGTCGAAACCAGAGGTCTCGACTGGACATCAGCTGATCCTACACAGTGTACTATCCAATAGAGTTTTGATTTCATGATATGGTGTACTATCCAATAGTAGAGCACAAACATGTTCCCTTGTCTAACTATTTACCGAAATGGATCAAACATACCAATTTTCAAATATTCAAGACATCTTCATAACATATTCATATTCATATTGTTCTTTATACATTCGAGTAGTTCATCATGATCATTCAAACTTGTTCATCATATTTTAGGGTTTTTAGCATTAATCATAACATGAACAACAATTAGAACACTTGAACATACTCATCTAATGGTTTCAAATCATCACACAACACCTCAAACTCGACTCTACACTAATCCGATTTCCACACACATGTAGCCGGTTTAACAAGCATTCGGTTCTTAGCACATGAGTGTACAATCCGATTAACATGGCATTATCTAATACATATATGCAAGCCTATTTCATGAACATCAACAATCAATGGTTCAAATCGCATTTAGACACACGACATCATTAGCTCAATATGCAATATATCCGAAATCAAGACATGTTAGCCGAATAACATCATCATACACATCCGATTCACAAGAACATCATCATTCATACTACTATTCTAACAACAAACATCATAAAACACTAACCGGTTGATGAGGTGTGTGTGAAGGAAAGTAGGTTTGTTGTCCGAAAGTTTCCGAGTGAAGAACACAAGCAAATCCGAGAGCCTGGCTTGCTACTCTTGATCCGGCACAAGAGAAGAGGGTGGTGTTGCTAGGGTTTTAGTGAGAGAGAGTGAGAGTGTGTGTGTGTAGGAGAGTGTGTGTTGTTTGCCCAAAAATGACAAGTGTGGCTAACCACAATGGTTATGTACTAGTGGACTAAAAAAGGTGCATGGCCCAATCCGGCCCAACCGTTACTGTTCACTCGAGACCGCATGGTCTCGAGTCGTGTCCTTGTGTCTCGGTTCACATAATCACACTCATACATACAAGCATAACACATAATCACAAAATTTCACTTAGGTCATTCATTGAACCAACAAGTTAACTAATCACATAACGTTTCAAGTAAGTTACATCAAGATACAACGAAAGGTTCTAAATTTCGAGTTGTCACAATCTGGTACCCAAGCCAAATGACAAATCTGTCATAGGCTCAAAATGGGTGTTCAGAAACAAATCTGATGAGAACGGCATAATCACCAGGAACAAAGCAAGGTTAGTGGTCAAGGGTTACTGTCATCAAGAAGGTATTGATTATGACGAAACCTTTGCACCAGTAGCTAGATTAGAAGCTGTAAGAATTTTTCTTGCTTATGCTGCATCTAAGGACTTAAAAGTTTATCAAATGGATGTAAAATCAGCTTTTCTGAATGGTAAAATTGAGGAAGAAGTTTATGTGCATCAACCAGAAGGCTTTGTTGATCCAAAATTTCAAAATCATGTTTATAGATTAAACAAAGCCTTGTATGGGTTGAAGCAAGCTCCTAGAGCCTGGTATGAAACTTTATCAAACTTCTTACTCAATTTTGGGTTTACCAAAGGAACTATTGACACCACTCTTTTTCTCAAAACACACAAAGGTCACACTTTGCTGGTCCAGATATATGTTGATGACATTATATTTGGATCAACAAATGAAAAATTTTGTGACAAATTTCAAAAATTGATGACCAGCCACTTTGAAATGAGTATGATGGGTGAGTTAACCTTTTTCTTAGGGTTACAGGTAAAACAAAGAATTGATGGAATATTTTTGAGTCAAACAAAATATGTGAAAACAATTCTACAAAAATACTCACTTGAAAACTGCTCTGTTTCAAAAACTCCCATGGCAACAGGGAACAAGTTAGATTCTGATAAAAATGGTATAAGTGTTGATATTAAAACCTATAGAGGGATGATAGGATCACTGCTTTATTTAACTGCAAGCAGACCAGATATCATGTTTGCAACATGTTTTCTGGCCAGATATCAATGTGATCCTAAAGAATCCCATCTGAAAGCTGTAAAAAGGGTTTTTAAATATCTCAAAGGCACATCAGAAATTGGTCTCTGGTATCCTAAGGATACAAACCTTGAATTAATTGCATACACAGATGCAGATTATGCAGGGTGCAAAATTGACAGGAAAAGCACATCTGGTGCCTCTCAACTTTTGGGAGAAAAATTGGTATGTTGGGCGAGCAAGAAACAAAACTGTGTTGCCACATCAACAGCAGAATCAGAATATGTAGCAGCAGCAAGTTGCTGTTCACAAGTGTTGTGGATGCAAACTCAACTGAAAGATTATGGAGTAACTCTGACAAGAATTCCAATTCTATGTGACTCAAAGAGTGCCATTGCAATAACTGAAAATCCTGTTCATCACTCAAGAACCAAACACATAGATGTCAGATACCACTTCATAAAAGATCATGTGGAGAAAGGTAACATTGAAATGTATTTTGTTTCAACTGAAAATCAAATTGTTGATATCTTTACAAAACCTCTTGATGAAAAGAGACACAATGTTTTAATCAGCAAACTAGGCATGGTTAATCTAAATGATGAAGATTTCTCAGAAAACTCAAAAACACAAATTGAAGACCAACTTGTTGAAAATCAAAATTCTGATATTCATAGAACAAATCAACTAGTTTCTGATAAAACAATCCATCAATCGGATGGAACAGAAGAAAATCTGATGAACTATCAATAAATGATAGTTTATCAGATATTCTGAAGAAATATCAGGATATTTGGTAAAAGCACCAGAAGTTCTGATATAAAATCAGAAATTATAATTGAAACATCAGAATAATCTGTAAAAATACATCCTCATGCACATTCCACATATTGTAATTACTTATTTTCGTGTATTTTTTTTTTGTTTTGTTTTGTTTTTTAATTTAAAAAAAACAAAAAGGGGGAAAAGTAACATGCATACTGATGGAGTTCCATACAGCTGTAATAGTTAACCGTCTCATTTTCTTTCCAGTTTATTGAATTTCATTTTTTTGCATGCAACGTCATTTCTTCATAAGGAACTTAAATGTGACACGTAGGCACTAGAATCATGAGGAGCTATGAAAATAGATGCCTAGTTATTAAATGCTTACTCACACATGGGGCTTAATAGACAGTCAAAATCACTCTTACACTCACTGTTACATTCACTGTTACATTCACTGGGACAGATATCTTCTTAATTGAAGAGAAAAAGGTTGGCTGTTAACATCACTTTCACCTATAAATATTAACAACCTGAAAAGAACATTTGTAACAAAAACCAGCTCTTCAAAAGCCTTTCAATAGTTTTTTTTTCCTTATAAAAATGGGTCGCCCAAAATTGATGAAAGCCACTCAATTCCCTCTTCCGTTTCACAGACTTCACAATCTTAGATTAAGATCCAACTTGGAAGGACCGCATGGGAGGACTGCAGGTTTGTGTACAATATGATCATGCGAAGTCCTCTAGGCTTTGCTGTGTCATCACATGTCACCATATATCCAGAACTTCTCCAAGAGTTCTGGTGGAACTCTCAAATCATTTTTGGTGGTACTTCCATGTGGATTGAAAGTGAGGTCATGAGAGTAAAAATTACTCTAAAAGAAGAAACAATCAGAAATGTCCTCAAACTAGGTGATGATCATGAAATCCAACTTCTGGAAAAAGCAAATTTGCAACAAACCTTGACTGAAATGGGCTATCACACACTCAACTCGTCAAGGGCCATTAGCAAGTCTAGTTTTATACCACCTTTCCAGTTTTTGGTAACACAGCTAAGTGTCTACTTTTCCAAGAAAATTGGACACTTCAATGAGCTGTCGAATAGGATGATGGAAGTGGTGTCACACCCGACCACGTAGAACATACAAAACGTGGCGGAAACATCGGGGAGTGTTGTAACAGAATTAATTGTTTCAAATCCATGGCAATTGAAGTTTCGTTTTATTAATCAAACATGAAAGTTTACATTGTTTTAAACAAGAACTAAAGAGTACATAACATAAATTAACTAGTTCTTGTCTCGTTTTAAGTCACTAAGGCACAGGTCCGCCTAAGTATGTCTTGAAAAGTCCTATGCATCATCTCCTGAAAACACATGTGAAAATAGGTACGTCAGCATAAAAATGTCTGTGAGATACATAGGTTTTGTGAAAATAGGATTCATGACTTATGTTTGAGAAAATGTTTAGTCATGAACCTTGTCATTTGCTTTGTCTTGTAAATTGTTTGAAAAACGATAAGATCAGATGATATGTATAAATAAGAGAATAATGTATGGTTAAATGAATGACCATGTAAAATGAGTTTGTATAAGATAAGTTGTTTGTAAATCAATGTCTTGTGAAAAGTATGTTATTTGTATAAAATGTTATATGTCTCAAATTGAAATGATTCAAATAACGCTACAATATGTGATACCATACAAACACTTATATATAGGAAGTAACAGCGTCGTATCCACCGTGCTTGTATCATATTACATACGCCTCGTTACTTAAATCACATACTCAAACCAAACCACCAAAGTAAAATGTTTAACAATTGTAGAAATGTTTATGTATAGTCAAATGTCTATTGTCAAATGTAAATCATGTCAACAGATACAACTGGTTCACACGGTTCAATAGTTACAAACGGTTCATATAATCAAAGGGTTACGACGGTTCACATAGTCAAATGGTTTCGATGGTTCAAAATGTAGTATACTGTGTTCATATGCTGGATGAGCATATGCAACAGAAATGCAATGTAAAACAATGTACTAAGTATGCACGTAATGAACATACATAGCATAAGTGTAATGTAAAACAATGTACTAAGTATGCACGTAATGGACATACATAGCATAGGTGTAATGCAAAACAATGTACTAAGTATGCACGTAATGGACATACATAACATAAGTGTAATGTAAAACAATGTACTAAGTATGCACACAATGGGCGTACATAGCATGAAATGTATTGTAAAGTGATGTACTAAGTATGCACACAATGGGCATACATAGCATAAAATGTATTGTAAAGTGATGTACTAAGTATGCACACAATGGGCATACATAGCATAAAATGTATTGAAATCATGTACTATAAATGTACTAATAAACATAGCAAGTATATGATGTGAAAACAGGAAAGCATGAAAGTAACAAGTAGGCACATGTGTTTCACCCCAAAACAGTTTGGAAAACAGTAAAAGAGGGGTCTATGTACTCACTTGATATTGTTCAGAAGTCCTAAGATAATCACCAAGCAATGCTAGAGATCACGGAATCAAACGACACCTAATATAGGTAACTATGTTAATAAACCGGACCTAAATCGGAGGATCGGATAGAATGAGGGTTCGTAAACCAAACGAGTATGGAGACTCGTGTAATATGGTTTAACAAAGCCTACATACTAAATGAAACCTAACATAAGTGCTTACGACCCGTTTAGGTAGCTTATGCTACTTTAACGCGTCGTTCGCGTGAAACGCGTTCGGACCGCCTAACTAGTCCTATGACAAGTAACATATGCCTTAACATGTCTAATATTGTTGTCAAATCAGTTTAGATGTCAAAAGTTATGTTACATGTCACACCCCCAAAATCCACACGCGGAGTATCACCGCTTGGAGGCGTGACTGACCAGGATCAAGCCACCAATCATATTGAACATATAGGTAAGTAGTAAAATCATTCATCAATACGAAAGGTGTTTTCAAAACCAAACATCAATAAGTGTATAGCGGAAGCATTAGTATGTAACCCAATGTAAATAGTAAATTCAAACGTTTAGATAGATAACATGGCATCATCGATCCATGTCCCACAACGACCTGCTCCTCCCTGTGCAAGCTCCATATGTACCTAAGGTCCTGCAAGGCATGCAAGAGAGAGTCAACAACTAGTTGAGCGAGTTCACAGAAAGTAATTGCGTAATAGTAAGTCCGTATGTAACATGTGGCTCTACTGGGCCGATAGTACGTTCTATGGGTGGGGGCTTCCCATGTTATATTCCCCTAGACTATTCGTAATCAGAAATATCCTTCCCAATCCGAGGATCGTAGTAAGTATAGGTTTACGCAGGTTTTATGTAAGTGCCCTTCCCAACCGAGGACAGTACGTAGCGGGTACGTAGGTTTTAGCGCTGGCGTCCTTCCCAATCCGAGGACGGTAGTACGTAGGTTTAGCACTGGCGTCCTTCCCAATCCGAGGACGGTAGTACGTAGGTTTTTACGTAGGTTTAGTGCTAGTGTCCTTCCCAATCCGAGGACAGTACGTAGGCTTTGCGTAGAATTTGGCACAGGCATCCTTCCCAATCCGAGGACCGTGGTAAATAGTCTAGTGTTAATGTAAGTACAGGTAATCATTCAATCCCATTCCCAACCCAACTGGGGAATCCCATGCCTTAGGAGTGTGAACTCACCTTGGTTTGCTCGGTATGCTAAGTATGTGCTCAAAGTAAATCAATCACGTCCTAGAGTATGCACGTATACACAATCAGTTTGTAGTCACAAGGTACACGTATAAGCATCTAGTACATATTCGCAACACACAAGTCATGTACATCACTTAACAGCAGTCAGATATTTCAGTTAACACTTAACAGGATTAACTCAAGTTGCAACTCAGCTCGGCGAAACACATATATGGCGAAACACATAAGTTGGCGAAACACAATATTGACGAAACACATGCTTTGGCGAAACACGTCTGTTTCGTCGAGGTCTCCTTCGGCGAAACAAAACTTCTAATTCGTCGAAGACTCTTGGCGAAACACATTCTGTTTCGCCGAGGGTTCTGTTTCGTCGAAGGTCTGTTTCGCAGACATCAGTTACATCAGAAACGAATAACACATAACCCTAATCATTCTAGCAGCCGTCATCAATAGCAGAAATCATATGAAAGTCCATGTGCATGTAAAAATCATCATAACTCAATCATCCAAGAATTATCGTCTAGCATAAACCCTAGTTTATGTGTTTTACATATCAACATACAACATCACATCATCAAACCCTATCAAGATGCTAACTTGCATTCAAAATCAAATCATATTAACAACATTTAGAACCGAGCATACGATCATATTCAGTTTCGCATAGACTTGTATACATCCCACTACAACATACATAATAAAATCTATATCGTCATCATACTTATAATCACAGCAGTACACGCATCAGTTATTCAAACAAACATGAAGCGAGATGATACAGAATCAAGAAACCGATTAACGAACACATACTAACCGATTAGAGATGAACAAACACGGATTCAAGAGCTAGGAATGATGGTAAACGATGGTTGTTGCCGTCGCACAAAAGGGAGAGTGTTCTAGGGTTTCCTGATTGCCTAACTGGTGAAACTAAACCCGTTTCACGTAAATATTCACGAAATAACGTTCTGGGCCGTACTGGGCTTTTGGCGAAACTGGGCCGGCGAAACAGTCTGTTTCGTCGAGATGAGTTTGGCGAAACAGCCTTGTTTCGTCGGGTGTGTTCATGGCGAATCACAACCCTGTTTCGTCGAGTTGTTTCAGATGTTCAGTAGTTTATGTTATTTCAAATACATCAAGTCTCATGCTATAATATCAACACATAACCAAGCAAACATAATACTTTTATTATCACACAAAGTGTATCGTTACAAATCAGACGAGTCAAACAACTAGACAGTCAAAGTCAACGTGCAATAAATGCGAATAAAGAATGTCGGAAATTCGAGTTGTCACATTATCCCCAACTTGAAAGAAATTTCGTCCCGAAATTTAGCATGCGGTTACTGAGGAAGCTAGGTAAGTTGTATCGTTTACTGGTTTTCCTGGGGTGTCACATCATCCCCCCGTTGGTTTGGAATTTCGTCCCGAAATTCTGCAGTAGTAGCTTCAGCCTCAGTAGTAGTTGCATTGGTTCCGAATAACTGGGGATATTTGAGTTCCATTTGATCTTCTCGTTCCCAGGTATACTCTGGGCCACGACGGGAGTTCCAACGAACTCGTACAAGAGGGATTCTCGTGTTCTTGAGGAGCTTAACATCCCGGTCCGTGATTTCAACAGGTTCCTCGACGAAGTGCAACCGCTCGTCGATAGTGAGTTCCTTTAAGGGAACTATGTGGGTCTCATCTGACGTACACTTCTTCAGATTCGACACGTGAAAGACGTTGTGAACTGCACTGAGTTCAGGTGGTAAGTTCAATCTGTAGGCCACTTTGCCTATTTTCTCAATAACCTCGAAAGGTCCAACATATCGTGGATTTAGTTTGCCGCGTTTGCCAAAACGAACCACACCCTTCCAGGGTGAAACTTTAAGTAGCGCTCGATCCCCAACCTGGAATTCGAGTAGTTTTCTGTCTAAATCAGCGTATGCTTTC
>JARYGA010001728.1:0-31871 GCA_030545235.1 Helianthus tuberosus | reverse complement strand
CATTTGGGTCTGTTATCAGACTGACTCGAGTTCTTCCTAAACTCGGAATCCTTCCCTCGCTCCGAGCTTCCCTTCTTCTTCTTGTTAGCTTGATGAGAGTTTTCCTCCTCTCTTTCACTTCTTCTCTCGCCAGAAGCCTTAACAGACTTAATTCTGATTGCGTCTAAGGTGAGAGATAAGGATAAGTCCACCACGGACCTATATGTGGTTGGCCTAGATGCTTTAACATTTCCTTTTATCTCTGGTGCTAGGCCTCCAATGAAACGCGCTATGCGTTTAGGTTCAGGGGTGACTAGATAAGGAACCAGGCGGGAAATAGTGTTGAAACTTGTCACATATGCCTGACAATCCAAATTCTCCATGACCAGAGTCAAGAAGTCTGATTCTATCTTTTCTACTTCGTGCTGGGGGCAATAGTTTTCCTTGACTAATGCAACAAATTGCTCCCACGATAAGTTGTAGAGTAGAACCTTTCCCGTGGCTTGGAGCAATGATCTCCACCATGCCAACGCTTCTCCTTTGAATGATTGTGAAACAAATTTCACAACATCTTGCTCCGCACAACCGCTGACGTCAACCACAGCGTCCATCTCATCGAGCCATGTCATGCAATCAATGGCTCCTTTTTCTCCTGTAAAGTCTCTGGGCTTGCAGGAGACAAAATATTTATATGAACAGGTCTTAACTGGTGCCTCTTGACGAAACACAACTTGTCTTGACAGGATACTCCTTTGATTTGACAAGTCATGAACATCGTCCTCCTTTGACTCATGTGTTTTAAGAGGGGGCCTACAACTAGCCGCAGATAGAGTCTTAGAGTGGGTATCATTTGACTCATCATACTGTCGATCAAGTGCTCGAGCAACAGCATAATCTATTATTGCCTGTAGTTCTGCTCCAGTTACATTAATTCTGGTAGTATCATTGCTCTCCTTCAAGTGACTGTTAACTTCATCTAATCCAGCCATGTAGCTTGATTGCTACATAAATATTAACAATGATTTATTCAGAGATTATTATGGAATCATCATCTTTGAAGATTTGTCAACCATGGTAATATAAACCATATTGGTTAACTTGTTAGTTATCTTTAATTAGTATTTTCCATTATAATTTATCCTAGTTATGAAACATTAAGGATATTAAAGTGGCGCAAAAAGGCCTAGTCACAAGGACAGTTCTAAATTTTATAAGCCATGATTTCAGAGAATCGAGGCATTAAGGTTTGAATCTCGTTCATTACCTTCTCTTGACAGGGAGTTGTAGACTTCAACTGTCTTTTGTCTTTTAGGACAATAGATATAGCCCGTGGGCATTTCCCTTCTGAGGGATGGTTGTAATATGTTCATCTTCTCAGATGCTATTAGTCGAGATCGTATGGATCCTACCGACTATTATGCTTGGACCTGGTCCAATACTTTTAGACAGGAGGTCATAGACCACCACTGTCATTGTCTTATCGGACAACAAGTTTACCCGTAGGCACTTCATCACTACTGGATGTTTATAATGTGATCATCTTATAGGATGACACAAGCCATGATTTCTAAATCACTAGGCTATATAAGAAAATTGGAAGAATCTAATATAAGGATGACTGTTGTGATTTTATCGAATCACATTTGTCAGGAGTGCTAACACGTTCTTAGGTGTTAACAAGGATCTGAATCCCTTGGGTAGGTTTCACCATCTTGGCCGCATAGGCTAGATTTCACCTTTAAGATTCTTTTTAAAATGCCTACTGGCAGGGAAGGAAGGATATTTATTTTATTCAGGATTTTTATCATAAATCCTAATTTATAATTTAATAATAGCACAAATGGCCTAGTCGCGTAGACAAGTTTAATCTATAAGCCAAGATTTCAGAGAATCAGGGCAATTTATGAATTTGTAATGGCACAAAAGGCCTAGTCACGTGGACAAGTTTTATTTATAAGCCATGATCGTCTGGGATCGAGGCATTTAGTAATAGCACAAAAGGCTTAGTCACATGGACAAGTTTAATTTATAAGCCATGATCGTCTGGGATCGAGGCATTTAGTAATAGCACAAAAGGCTTAGTCACATGGACAAGTTTAATTTATAAGCCATGATCGTCTGGGATCGAGGCATTTAGGTGTGAATCAAAGTTCATTACCTTTTCTTGACAGGGAGCTGTAGGCTACCACCGTCTTTAGTCTCAGAGGACGTTAATTATAGCCCGTAGGCACTTCCCTTCTAAAGGATGCTATTTTCCATTCATTTCATATTTCATGTTTAGAATGAAAACTTAATTTAATAAATCCATTATATGAAAATAGAAGTACAGAGTTGCCCTAAGCGGGTCTTTGAAGGGATAATGTGTCCTTAAAGGGACTTGAAAGATAATTATGTCCTTATAAGGACTAATAAGGAAACGATCTTTAGTAAAAGGAGTTTCTTCTTCATTTTATTTTCTGAATGCTTTTTCCTTGGATGCTCGTTTCATTCTAGCCGCGGTACGAAGCTCAGCATCTCATGGCTCCGGGTGTGGAGAACTCCTATTACGGCTTCTTCGCTTGGCGACGTATCCAATAAAAATTTGGAAGTAAAATTTTCCAGATTAGGATTGAGAATATTCCTATGTTAAGTCTAGACTCAGAAGATTTAGGAATGTGCAATTGTGTCATTGAGATTAAACACAAGAAGCTAGTGTTTAATTCACTCAATGTTGGCTCTGATACCAACCTGTCACACCCCGAATTTCCACGTGTCACCGGTGGGCCCGGTGGGGGAGTATCGTGACGTGGTTGGCAACATCATGGTCAAACAACACAATATAATAATGCACAGCGGAAGCAAAAGATAAATATATTACATTCCGAATATAAGTAATGTCAAAGTATTACAACGGAAGGTAAAGGATCCACAGGCGGATCAATAAAAGAAAACTGTTCAACAGACTTTAGGCATCTAGAACTGGCAAGATTCCCTAGTGACGCCCTGAGCTCCCAGCCAATTACGCATAGTACCTGTCACTTAACCTTTTTGGAAAATACGTCAGTTTACACTGGTAAATACAATTAACTGACTCATTTTGGAAAAAGAGTTTGAAAAGTGATTCGAGTGCAAACGGCACAAAATATCTTGACACATTGATTAAAATGCACAGAGGCAAAATTAATCTTTTATACTTGGGAAAATTTTTTTAATAAAAATCTTGTATCCGATTTACATGGTTGTCCAACATTTAGGGCCGGTGATTATACAATACAAGCCGGACAAGATTAATCGACACACCACAAATATAATCTCACAAGAAGATACCCTTACGAGTGAGTATACGTTATACATATGCAACAGGAGGTGTTTTGCCTACACCTTGTGCTTACGTCGTGGCCATTCACTTTTTAAAATGAGCCAAGGATATCCAGGACACGGTCATTAACCCCCAATGTTATTTGTTATCAATCAATACAGATTAAAACGGGATTATGCAATTTAATCATCTCCGATTAAAAGGTTTCTACACCCGACCAAGCGGTATTTTTATAATACCGTATCCCAAGCCCGTATAAGGGAAAATAAGTTAAAAGTATTTACCTGAGCTAGCAATGCAATTTATACTCAGCCGTATATTCTAATCAGCAAGCACGAGTACTTCTACTGGGGCTCTCAATCTGGAACGAAGGTTTTATTAACCTATTAGATTACTAACGGGTCTTATTTAAGTCGTAACTTAGACCGGTTAGTTTTAAGGAAGGTTTACGGTTCAAAAGCATGATTAAGCGAAGACCGGAATAGAATGTGATTTAGACCCGACAAGTTCGAAGACTTGTATAATATGGGTAAACTAAACACATTCTGGATTTTGAGATAAAAAGGATAAGGTTTGACCCGTTTCGGCTAATTTATGCAAACTAGTTACATAAACCGAACCGAACGCGCCAGAGGCGTAACGGTTAACCATAAGGGTCGCGAACAGGTTTCCTAAGTTAATATGCTTTAAATATGTTGTGATATCATTATGATATCTTCCATAATGCCCAAAACGAGTTTAATCATTAATTATGCCCCGTAGGGGTATTTTGGTCATTTTAGAGTTATAAAAGGGATTTGACGTAACCCCGATGTTCGGGACTGAATTAATCAGTAAACAACTTATTTTTAACAGATTATATTAGTTGGTAATAATCCTTATATGTCAAAATGGTTTTAAGCCTAAACTACGCGTATAATACGCGTATAAACCCGTTTTAAGCGACGTACGATTAAAAATATGATTCTGGGTTTTCTGATTAGTTAAACAGGCTCAAAACATTACATTTATTATTTAAAATCAGTAGCAATTGGATTCGCGTCAAAATTCCTTGTAGAAATCATTTTATGACCGAAAAGGGTAAATTCGGTATTAACCGAATTAAGGCGACAAGCCTAGCTTAAGACCAGTTTAAAAATAATTAAAAATCTTCAAAAATCCCAAAATATTATTTAACATTAGTGGGTAAAAGTTTTGGTACCGAAAATCGGGTTTAGATAGGCTATGCGCTAATCGCGCCGTTTAATTAATAAAAAGTTTATTATTTACGCTAATGCGCATATCTCCTAATCTAGACCTCCGATTGACGTGAAAATTTACGTACATGTTTAATAATCAGTAACTAAGATTATTGTACTTCCACATTTTCAAAATTCTCGTTGTATAGTCATAAGGGCATTACGGCCCATTTTAAGCATTTAACGGAACCGCGCGAACGAATCGGATAATCAACTAAACAAGTACAGAGGCTTATACCATCATGTAACCCAACCCTAATGAAGCACTAAGGCAATTCCAAATCAAACTAAAACGGGTCAGAACCGAAGTCAATGCAAAAGTCAAGGTTTTGCGCCTTTCGGTTCCGAACCGGGTTTAAACAGAAATTTGTCGAGTCGGGCAAGCGTAGACAAGTTTCTATACTTATTACTAAGTTAAATTAAGGTTAAAACAGGTTACACACCTCTCGGATCATTAATTGTGCATTAAATCATATTTTGCATTTCTGTTGACTTTTTCGGTCAACGTTTGACCCGACAAACGACCTAGATAGGTCTGGAATTGGTACGTGCCCTTATAAGGGTTTAATACCCATATAATTACCTATCTAACGATACTCTTAATTCGTGATAACACTGAGCTGATGTGCGATAAAGTGTCGTATATTTTAGGTGTATATTTTAAGCCCTTTTTAACACTTATTTTAGCCAAGTTTTAAATTTATAAAACACGATATTTCACTAACACTAAACACACATATGGGCAAGTGCACCCATCGTTGAGTGTAGTATAGCGTTGGTAAGATACCGAGGTCGTCCAAGGACACAAGAGCTTTTAGTACCGGTTTATCCTCAACGTCTAACCAAAATAAAAGTTTAGAAAAATGTTTTAAACTAAGAAAAATAAAAACTAACTAAAATGCTGAAAATAAAAATAAAATAAAAACAGATAGACAAGATGAATCACTTGGTTCCGACTCGTATCTAGTATAACCTTTGATTATTTCCGCACTTTTGCACGTAATTAAGAGATTATCTTAGTTATTGTAGTAGGCCCCTCTTTTGAAGGTGACGTTACCCTCACCCCAGTAGTTTGAGTCACCAGGGATACAATCCTAAAGGGGTGGATTATTGGAAGATAATGAATTAAGTTATTAATGCAGTATTTGTGGTAGGCCCCGCTTTTGGCGGTGACGTTACCCTCGACTAAGTAGTCTGAGTCAGCAGGGATACAGTCCTAAATAGCCGGGTTATAGTATTAATAGTAGTTAACTTATGAGGGGATCAAAGAGTTTGGACCCCCGCCATCCAATACCGTGAAGTATTGAAGGAGGTCCTACTAAATTTGACCCAGGTCCATTGCAGGACCTCTAAACGCTGAACAATGGCATGACCTTTACCAAACCGTTCCCTTAACCCCCGACCAGGTAGCCAACATACCTCCATATAGACCGTGGAGATATGAATGGTGAAAATCCTTTATTTTATATAGACAGTAAAATAATGCCAAGACACCACGGACAAACGATAAGGAAAGATCACCTTCAACATAAGTAACTAGTTATTAAAGTCATTAATACAAAACCAAATAAAAAGTGCAAAAGATTAGAAATAAAAAGTATTATACTAGACACTTTGTCTTCACCAAGTGATGTAAGAGACTTAGGCAAACATGGCCTTGATTGTCAAGAACTCTTACGATCAATCTTGGATCCCGAGACGACTCACACACTCTATGATGGACAATGGATGATGGTGGTGGATGATGGTGTTGTGATGGTGGTGGGTGGTGGATGAAGTGTGAGAGAGGTGGTGTGCCAAGGGATGAGTTGCAATGAAACCAAGCACTCCTATTTATAGGCTGAACAGAGGCCTGGGCACGGCCCCGTGTTCGCTGGGCACGGCCCCGTGCCCGTCTGACACTCTCTCTCTTCATTAATTGTAATTCGCAATTACAATTAATGCGCCTGCAGTACTTTCGGCACGCCCCCGTGTCCGCTGAGCACGGCCCGTGGTGGGCAATAGAAGCTTCTATAGGTTTGTCTTTTCTGCTGCTTCTTGGGCACGACCCCGTGCTGGCTGAGCACGGGGCGTGTTCAGCCTTCTGTTTTCTCTATTTTGCTTTGGAAGGTGCCGTTGAGGGTTCGGGCAATCCACTAATGTTCCTTTTCTTGTATTTATGTTGGATTTAGCTGTCTTTTTGCTTCTTTTGCGTTTTTGAGCTCATTTAATCCTGAAAATACAAAAGGAAGACAAAAACACTCTTTTTCCAATATTAGTACTAAAAAAGGGTTAGTTTTATGCCTCATTTGATGTAATTTATATGTTGCATTTTACACACATCAAATACCCCCACACTTGAACTTTTGCTTGTCCTCAAGCAAAACTCTTTAATATTTGGCTTACACTCCCAAATGGAATAGGTAGAAGAGAAGGTTTTGGGCTTGTCATAGAGTGTCGGGATTTCCAAGATCTTTTTAGGGTTTTATTTTTATTTATTTACACTCCTATTCGTAATGATTTATTTAGAACTGTTCATAAAAGAAATTACTTATTTGGGCATAACATGCCTTTTTTTAAAATTCTATTTATATACAAGTTCACATACCTCGCGGGGAAATCACTCACACTCGGCCGAAGGTGTATTTTTAGTGAATCACTCGAGAGCGGCATGGAACTTATTCCTACCATAGGCTTGCCAAGAAATCAATCCTCCTCCTTTTTAACTTTTATACCTTTGTAGATATCAAGAGGACTTTGTGGGTTAAGGGTTGGCTAGGGTTAAAGGTAGGTGGTTGGGTTAGTGGTTAGTAGAAAAAGGGCTAAAAAGCGTAACAAGTGTCGGTTTTCGTATTTTTGCAACTTTTTATTTTTGATGAAGCTTTTATTCAAACAAAGTTATTTTTGATTACTTTGTTTGTTTATTTTCTTTTTGCTTCATTTTTCTCTTCTTTTTTTTTTTTTTTTTTTTCGAAGAACCGAACTTGTTACTAAAATAAAGGGTTAAAAATGAAAAAGGTTTTGGTGGGTGAAAGGGTTTTTGTTTTGGGTGATGAAACGAAAAGGTTTAGGCTCAAAGGGGCTAACTAGGGGGATATTTTATTTTTTTTTTATTTTTTTTTTATTTTTTTTATTTTTTTTTTTGGTAGGTGGTGAAAAAAAAAAAAATAATAATGGTGTAGAAATGAAAAAGGGTTAGTCCTAATGCCTCCATCATGTACTTACTCGGGTTTAAGTTGATAAGGACCGGGAATGTATTGTCATGGCAAGTTCTAGAGTCGTAAGAACCAAGCGGCTATTCACACAAGAAACGAAAAATGAGCATTTAGTCAAATGGTATAAAATTGAGTGCTCAATAAAGGCTCAAAACTCACTTTTGTGGGAATGGGTTTTTATGTGATCAAGTATATATAATCAAATTTTAAATAAGTTTGTCATGCCTTTTCATAATTTTCTTATGTTGGTTCTTTTTATCACTACGCTATCGGTTGTAAATTTGTAAAAATATAACCTTTTTGAGAGCTTGAATTTCCCGAGTTAAACCTAGACAAGTAAAAAAAATGAAATTTTTGAAAAAATTTGGGGTGATTAGCGGTTCCAATAGAGTTTTGTGTAAGGCTTGTATTTAGGACTTGCAAAATTCAAGGTTTTAGCATCCCCCTCACACTTAAATTACACATTGTCCTCAGTGTGTCCCAAAAATAAATTTTTAGGTTGATTAGATGTGTAAAATAGTGTTTAAAAAGCAAAAATTTGTGTTACTGGGCACTGAACACGGCCCCGTGTTTAAGTGCCAGTAACAAAATTGAAATAAGAGGAACAGAAGTCTGGACACGGGGGCGTGTTGGGTGAACACGGCCCGTGTCCAGTTACCTGTACTGGGCGTTTTCGGCAGGTGGTCCGACACGGGGCCGTGTTGGTTGGGCACGGCCCGTGTTGAACCTTCTGAAAGGGAGAAAACTGTCGGGTTGCCTCATTCTTGTGCATGGGATCATTTTTCTCGTTCCCCTTTTCATCCTTTACCACCATGAGTGTGTTTTATTCCTGAAAATTAAACTAACTAGAAAACATAAAAATTAATCTAAATTAAACTAAGGATAGTTCCGTGGAATGCCTCCATGGTGCGCCACGTTTATAAGGGTCCTTGGCTAGACCCAAAGCCTGGTCATATGCTACCCAAGTGGGATGTGTTGCATCCCATGTTACACCGTCGGAGAGCGTCATCCAAACTTGAGTCTATGACCTTCATGTAGTTGACCGGATCTTCTTCCTCTACTCGCTTTCCACATTCAAATTTCACTTCCTCATTCCCAAACTTCAATGTTAGAGTTCCATCATTCATATCCACCAATGCTTGGGCGGTGGCTAGGAATGGCCTCCCGAGGATGAGGGGGACCTCGGTGTCTTCTTCCATGTCTAGGATGACAAAGTCGGTTGGAAAGACGAATTTGTCAACTTTGACTAGCAGATTTTCGGCGACACCATGTGGGAACTTGACGGACCTGTCGGCGAGTTGTATGCTCATCTTTGTGGGGCTTGTTGTTCCTAGGCCGAGTCGCTTGAACATTGATGTGGGCATGAGGTTGATGCTAGCTCCAAGATCGGCTAAAGCATTTCGGACGGGGGACTTCCCAATCGAACAAGGGATTGTGAAGCTCCCGGGATCGATTTTCTTTTGTGGAAGTTTGTTGAGTACTAGAGCTGAGCATTCTTCGCCTAAGTTAACTAATTGCAATGATTCAATTTTCTTTTTGTGAGTGAGGAAATCCCTTATGAATTTTGCATATTTAGGCATTTGGGTTAGGACCTCAATAAAAGGAATATTGACATGCAATTGTTTTAGTAAGCTTTCGAACTTTGCGAATTGCTCATCGGTCTTTTGACGATTTAACCTACCGGGGTACGGGATTGGAGGAGTCTTGGTGGGCCCTTGATTTGGTGTAGAAGCTTTTTCTGGCGCAGGAGGAGTTACAGGCTGACTAGAATGGCTTCTTTCATTTGGCGACAATGGAGCATCCTCGGGACCCACGGTTCGATTTCTTAATGTGATGAGATGTACTTGTGCCTTTGGGTTCGTTTCGGTATTACTGGGTAATGCGCCTTGCGGTCTCTCGGAGAAATTATGAGCTAGCTGATTTAATTGTTTTTCAACGTTTTGAATGCTAGCTTGTTGATTTCTGAAATTTGATTCCAATTGTTGAAATCGATCCGAGTTTTTCTTTTCAGTGTCAGAGATGAGGCGAGATACAGTATCTTCAAGCCTTTCTCTTCCACCTTGTTGTTGAGGAAAATTTTGCGGTTGTTGAAAATTAGTTCGTTGATTTTGTTGGTTACTACTATTGCCGGGATCTCTCCAACCAAGATTTGGGTGGTTACGCCATCCTTGGTTGTAGGTACCCGTTGGAGGACCCGACGGCCTAGGTCTATTATCCATGTAGTTTACCGTTTCAGTTTGTTCATCTAATTCTTTCATACAACTCCAATTTTCATGTGACCCACCACACCCTTCACAAGCCATAACCGAGGCCGTTTTTGTCATTTCTAGCCTTTTGATTTTTGAAGAGAGGGCCTCGATTTGGGCTTGTAAAGAGGTGCTTTCATCAACCTTATGGGCGCCCGGGGCAATAGATTTATTACCTCGGGGAGTGTGCCATTGAAAATTGGTTTGAGCAATTTCCTCAATTTGGTTATATATTTCATTTGGGCGACGATTACCTAAGAGTCCCCCGGAGCTTGAATCAAGTGTTTGTCTTGTGTGTGGCAACAATCCATTGTAGAAAGTGGATACTTGTTGCCATACCGCTAGACCATGGTGAGGACACTTTCTTAGAAGCTCCTTGAACCTTTCCCAAGTTTCATATAAGGATTCCCCATCCTCTTGTGAGTATGTATTAATTTCAGTCATTAATTTAGCCGTTTTAGCAGGAGGGAAATACTTATACAAAAACTTTTGGGCGAGTTCATCCCAGGTGTTTACCGATCCAACTGGGAGGGTGTTAAGCCAAGCCTTGGCTCGGTCTTTTAGTGAGAAAGGAAACATTCGAAGGCGGATGGCGTCATTTGATGCTCCATTGATCCGAAAGGTATCACATATTTCTAAAAAGTTAGTAATATGTAGATGGGGATCCTCGTCCGCAAGCCCGTGGAAGGTTGCGGAGTTTTGGAGCATTTGTATCAAATGCGGTCGAAGTTCGAAGTTGTTGGCCTCGACATTCGGTGCATTGATAGCAGCGCCAAGATTGCCTACGGTAGGCCGTAGGTAATCCATGAGGGTACGTTGGTCCGCCATTGGAAGTGGGTCCCCCGAAGCTTTCTCTTGATTTTTAGCTTTTAGTCTTTTTCTGAGAAAGCGCTCGGGTTCTTCTAGGGGTTCTTTTATGTCTCTACTAGAACTGGAGCTCATGCACTACGTAGGAGGTTCAAATGTGGCGCCTGGGTTCCGAGTCCTGCAACAGAAAAGAACGCTGGTCAGAATGTTTACCACGGCCCCGTGCTCAGTGAGCACGGCCCGTGTTGAGAGATACAGTAATTGTTTTCTGGATTCCCAGTTACTGGGAGTTGGACACGACCCCGTGTTGCACCGACACGGCCCCGTGTTCAGCTCTCTGTAACTCAGAAAATAAAAACTGCCAGTGATGATGCTGGGCACGGCCCGTGTCTGACCGGGCACGGCCCGTGCTGAGCTCTGCAGAAGCTGAAAAACTAAGAAAATCCTAAAAAAATAAAAAGAAAAATAAAAGATGATTAGGCCGTTGATTCCTAACTTTCTTAAAATCCTTGTGTCCCCGGCAGCGGCGCCAAAAACTTGATGTGCGATAAAGTGTCGTATATTTTAGGTGTATATTTTAAGCCCTTTTTAACACTTATTTTAGCCAAGTTTTAAATTTATAAAACACGATATTTCACTAACACTAAACACACATATGGGCAAGTGCACCCATCGTTGAGTGTAGTATAGCGTTGGTAAGATACCGAGGTCGTCCAAGGACACAAGAGCTTTTAGTACCGGTTTATCCTCAACGTCTAACCAAAATAAAAGTTTAGAAAAATGTTTTAAACTAAGAAAAATAAAAACTAACTAAAATGCTGAAAATAAAAATAAAATAAAAACAGATAGACAAGATGAATCACTTGGTTCCGACTCGTATCTAGTATAACCTTTGATTATTTCCGCACTTTTGCACGTAATTAAGAGATTATCTTAGTTATTGTAGTAGGCCCCTCTTTTGAAGGTGACGTTACCCTCACCCCAGTAGTTTGAGTCAGCAGGGATACAATCCTAAAGGGGTGGATTATTGGAAGATAATGAATTAAGTTATTAATGCAGTATTTGTGGTAGGCCCCGCTTTTGGCGGTGACGTTACCCTCGACTAAGTAGTCTGAGTCAGCAGGGATACAGTCCTAAATAGCCGGGTTATAGTATTAATAGTAGTTAACTTATGAGGGGATCAAAGAGTTTGGACCCCCGCCATCCAATACCGTGAAGTATTGAAGGAGGTCCTACTAAATTTGACCCAGGTCCATTGCAGGACCTCTAAACGCTGAACAATGGCAAGACCTTTACCAAACCGTTCCCTTAACCCCCGACCAGGTAGCCAACATACCTCCATATAGACCGTGGAGATATGAATGGTGAAAATCCTTTATTTTATATAGACAGTAAAATAATGCCAAGACACCACGGACAAACGATAAGGAAAGATCACCTTCAACATAAGTAACTAGTTATTAAAGTCATTAATACAAAACCAAATAAAAAGTGCAAAAGATTAGAAATAAAAAGTATTATACTAGACACTTTGTCTTCACCAAGTGATGTAAGAGACTTAGGCAAACATGGCCTTGATTGTCAAGAACTCTTACGATCAATCTTGGATCCCGAGACGACTCACACACTCTATGATGGACAATGGATGATGGTGGTGGATGATGGTGTTGTGATGGTGGTGGGTGGTGGATGAAGTGTGAGAGAGGTGGTGTGCCAAGGGATGAGTTGCAATGAAACCAAGCACTCCTATTTATAGGCTGAACAGAGGCCTGGGCACGGCCCCGTGTTCGCTGGGCACGGCCCCGTGCCCGTCTGACACTCTCGCTCTTCATTAATTGTAATTCGCAATTACAATTAATGCGCCTGCAGTACTTTCGGCACGCCCCCGTGTCCGCTGAGCACGGCCCGTGGTGGGCAATAGAAGCTTCTATAGGTTTGTCTTTTCTGCTGCTTCTTGGGCACGACCCCGTGCTGGCTGAGCACGGGGCGTGTTCAGCCTTCTGTTTTCTCTATTTTGCTTTGGAAGGTGCCGTTGAGGGTTCGGGCAATCCACTAATGTTCCTTTTCTTGTATTTATGTTGGATTTAGCTGTCTTTTTGCTTCTTTTGCGTTTTTGAGCTCATTTAATCCTGAAAATACAAAAGGAAGACAAAAACACTCTTTTTCCAATATTAGTACTAAAAAAGGGTTAGTTTTATGCCTCATTTGATGTAATTTATATGTTGCATTTTACACACATCAGAGCTATCGTTAACTAATCCTGAAGTCAAACCGTAGTTACGTCGGTTTGACTTTTAAGCTAATTACTAAGCTATAAATAATTTAGAAGGGTTAGGCAACTTACTAGATGATTAATGATGATTAGGGATGCCTTGTAATCAGCTTGAAAGCTCCCCAATTGATCAGATGTTGAAGTTGTGAAGGTATGAACAATTGTTGCACATAAGGGCCTTATATAGTGAATTAACCCACCACAACTTGTTGACAACTAGCTCTATGATCAACCACAATCATCCAACATGTGTCCTAGAGGCTTAGGGGGTGTTTTAGAGGCCAGGAGAAGTGGAAAAACGAGTAAGGGTCGCGCACAAAACACTTGGCAGCCAACAGCCCACGTTTTGCGGTTCTGGGCATCCCTCGCGTAGCGCGAGGGACCCCTCGCGTGGCGCGAGCATCTGCAGTTCAGCAACATTGTTTTCATTTTGCGATTCAGTCCTTGGCTCTTCAAAACTCGAATAGGTACTTGTTTCTTGCATTGTGAACCCTTATAATTGATCTAGTAAGGCCTTAAAACATATACCCACTTTGCCAAGTCCCCGGGTAACTTTATTTTCACCCGAAAAGTCCTATCTTTCAACGTTTACGCTTTAACACTTCGCACACGAATTTGATCATAACTTTCTCATACGATAACGAACCCTTATGAAATTCTTATGGTGCATTCTCATGAGCATAATTTATATTTACAAAGCTTCGGGTTTGTCAAAAGGTCACTCAGAGGTATAATTTAAACATGTTGACACATTTGGTCCCTGTAGTTTGAAATCTCCCACTTTTAGCTTCGTATGATCCATGATTTATTCGTTTGAAGGTATGAGCATCGTGTAGGGTTATTATGAAGTATATTTATTCACAGTTGACACTTAGAATACGTACAATCACGTACTTTCCATGTTTGTCAGCTTTAGTCCTTTTATAACATTCTTTCACACGTTTAAACTTTATGACACGTGTCAACACATTATAGGACGTGAATTTTCGAGGTGTTACACTACTTCGACTGCGGGGGGGCTATTAGCGGAATATATCATAGTATTTATTGTATTTAATGTATAGATAATCTCTTCTTGATTTATGGAGAGATAGATTCCTAGTTGTGCTATTGTATTCTTGTATATATACCCGGTTTTGATTAATGAGAAATCATCGAATTATACCAAATCACAATGTGTTCTAATCAAAATGATTATAAACTAAAGGAAAGTTATGAAACAAAACATAATTATTGATTTTGATAGTAATTATTACAATTTTACAAAAGAAAACCTTTAGGACGATGAATAATACAAAAGTGGTTGATATAGGACATGAGCGTTTGAAGAAAAGAAACGCACAAAGGTTTTAATAGTAAAGGACACGTTTCTTGGGCTTAAAGAGATATTTAGATCGATATGTCGATTCGAAAACATCCCTTAGAAGACGAAATTGGAGTATGGCAAATATAATGACCGGCATGCCAGCTAAACCGGTGATAGTAATGGGCACCCACTGCAGCTTCTTATTGTAAAGTACAAAGAAACTCGCACTAAATGCCACCATCATGGTTAGAATAGATAAAAAGAGTGTTGCAAGACCGATCAATAATTTATTGGGTTAAGATGTCAAGAAATCATGTTCAGCATAACGTGATGTGAGGATAGATAAGAATATGAGGACTGACGTTGATGAGGATATTAAAGAAACTGCATCTGAGATCACAAAAATAATGAAGGCTGGCTCTGTGCGGAAGAAAGGAATACCGGTGTTCTGGTTGTATCCACCCGGAAGTGTAAAGGCGGCTGCAAATGCGATGGTGGCTATGAGGGTTGCAACCACCATACATTGAGATGCTGTATCTTTCATCCAAGTCTCGCCTTTGGTTACCAAGTCTGCATGTTTCTTCGTGAACCAGTCTCGTGGTGTTTCACCATCTGCATTCTTCCTTTGACGGTATTGAAGTGGGATCGTATTCTCTACCTCCTGCAAAATATGTCAAGTTATTTTAATGAGTGAAAACGATTCACTCCACCTGTCAGATCGATGAAAACATGTAACAAGTGCACCTATAAATTTTTTTTCATGGATCTTAAAGGAACATAATAATTAATGTATTAAATATATGATCATGGTAAACTATGTTAATAAGCTAAATTTTGATATAAAATTTTAGAGAAGATTATATGCATAGCACACACTTTCGCTAACTTTATACGGCCCCATTTTACGCGTTCCTTTTTTAGCATTGATTTTTTGTGGCTTCATTATATATGTGGCATCCTAGTTGATTATATGAACATATGTAAAAAAGATACATGATATTATATTATTACTTTACTATATATTAATATTAATATTAATATTAATATTAATATAATATTAATAATATAATTGAAATAAACAGTAGTTTTATTATAGTATATTAACTAGGATTTTGACCCGCCGCTCGTTGCGGCAGCGTCTAAAGTTAAAGTAACTCGTATTTATACTGTATATTTGACCCGACTCTTTACTTAAAAAAATTACATCGCCATCGAATGAAAACGTAGTATATTTGACCCGACTTGCTTTCAAATACAATTTACGAACATACACAAAATAAGTAGAACATAGATAAAAAAAAAAAGTATAATAATTTGTCCACGTTGCGGTGTAAAGTCGTATAAGTCATTTAAATCAAAGGAGGTGTCAAGTTATTAAGTAGAAAAGGTTAAGAATGTCAAAGTTGTCAATTAGTGAAAGTTAGAAGTGAATGTGCAACTTAATTAATGATAAAAGTTAATAGTATTTCATGTTAAAAGATTAAGGGTGTAAAGTGGAAAAACTTGAAAGTATAAGGGTTTTTTTGTTGGTTCAAAACTTTAAAGAAACGAAATGAAAATGTAAAAAAAAGTAAAAAACTTAAAAAGAGAAAGGTGGCAACTATAGAACTCAATCAGGAAGCAAATGAATGCCAATTTGTTTTGTCTTTTATGAGGATATAATTTGTCTTTTATGGAGGATATGAAGACAAAGGTCAATATTATATAAATATATATATATAGGGGATCGCTAGAATGAGAACCACCACGAGTTATGAGAACCACGAGAACCGCGCTCCGCGGGTGGCCGTCGGCGACGAAATTTTTTTTACACCTAGATCCGTAAATTTTAGCAGGGGGTTTAAATTTTCGGTTCAAACGGCGCGCCCGAGGGGGTAGTTTTTTACGCCCAAAGTTTGGGTTTTTTTAATTTTTCTTTTTTTTTTACCAAACTTTGGGCGTAAAAAACTACCCCCTCGGGCGCGCCGTTTGAACCGAAAATTTAAACCCCCCGCTAAAATATACGGATCTAGGTGTAAAAAAAATTTCGTCGCCGACGGCCACCCGCGGGGCGCGGTTCTCGTGGTTCTCATAACTCGTGGTGGTTCTCATTCTAGCGGCTCCCTATATATATATATATATATATATATATATATATATATATATATATAATATAATAATTATTATTATTATTTTCTTTGCTTTCTCAGTTGGATAAGCTTGGTGTCAACCAATTCTGGTATCGAAAATACAAGTACGGTCATACCGAAAATACCGGTTACGGTACTGGCATATGAAGGTAAAAATTGGTAGCGAACCGGTACTAGGAACGCCAAAAGTCGGTACCAAATTGGTACTTAGGATCCTTCGGTTTGAGAAATTCGGTACCGGTACCCAGTATTATTTGCTCACCTCTGACCACGGGTTTTATACGAATAACATCATTAACATACAACTTTTTTGGTTGATTTTCTTTCGATTATTTTTTACTGTTTTTTACATTTTCTTTTTATTCTTGTTAGTGGTTCCGCATGCAACGCGCTCGTAATGATTTCAAAACACATGTAAACACAGACTAAATAACAAAAGAAGTTCGCCGCAACGCGGCTAGGGTGATATCCCTAGTTAAGCTTAAAAAGTAAGATGTACCTTGAACCATAATAACTCTCTTTGCATTTGTAAAGCAACTCCGGACACACTTTGAAATCGTATATGCTTAACACTCTTTGTGACCATATGCAACATGTTATTGCCTTTTTTGTCTTTAATAGGTGTTATTAAATCTTTCATAGCACCAATCTCATATAACAGACTGTAGATCTTTTCTTGACGACGTTTGATCGCTAAGTGAAATATAGTTTTCCCTTTGTCATCTACTTTCCATGTCACATCAGGATATATGCGAATGAGCTCAATTATAAAACGTGTGTTGCCCATTTTAGTAGCAAGAAAAAGTACTCGCGAAGGGTTCGTCTTAATTAAATTTTCAGTATGGCTCTCATATTCCTTTTCAATCTGTTTCTTAGGCATTTGTTCCAGCTTTTCCAAAAGTAGTTTTACTAATGGAAGGCCTTCACATTCTATTTCTTTCTTTTCCTTTTCAACCCATACAGACGGCCCTCGGATTATGTCATCAATATCAGTCTTGGGCATTTTGGAAAGCTTTTCACAAATTAATTTTAGCAATTGCAAGGCTAATTCACCTTCTTTTTCACGGCGCCATAAGTTCACATGAAACAATGCAGAAACTGAAAGAAAAAAAAAAACAACGAAGAAGACCATCATACCACATCCTCTGAGTAAAACTAACATACGAACTGGCTATTAGTTGTTGATAACTAGAACAAAATATTAATTATCATGTTTTGAAATTTGTACACTTGAAATGTACAAGTTGAAGCACCAATAATCCATACAGAAACTAATACCCTTTTTTCTCATAATTTTCTTTAATACTAGATCATGACTGTGATAACATATAGTTTTAGTAATGTATTTAACATATCAATCATTCTTAAAATTCATAGAACGAAAAAAAAGTGGCCACTGAAGCTAAAAGATATAGCTAGGTAGGAATGAGTTTAAATTACTCCCACGAATCGCGAGCATATGGAATGAATGTGTCGAGAGTATAAAGAAGCAAAGAAAATAAAGTGAGTAGAATAAACTTACTTGACTTGATGCCACTTAAGAAAACATTTAGTTTTTTCTTTCAAATGCTTTAGTCTTCTGAGCCAAAGCTAAGAGAACATCGGTAAGTAACTGCTTGTTACCACACAGTTCGTGGCGATCAATAACTATTTGTATAGCAACATCTACGTAAGAAATTATGGTCAGCTTATGAGAGAAATTGCAAGAAATTAAATGGTGAAGAAAACATGTGAAAAAAGAAACGCCAACTTGTAAGAAGTACTAACCAAAGATATCACCTTCAACACATTTTTGTAGGACCCAACCCCGATTGATAGATGTCCAACAATCGCCATTCATTTTGTTAGAGATACCATATAGATAATTCACCATATCAGGTTTTGCAAACAAAGCAGCCATATAGAGTGGTGTAATTCTATTGATATTAATGATTTCAATCAATGCTCGATTCTTTTCCACCAGTATCTTTGCTGTTTCTATATTTCCTGCTTGAGCTGCTAGACTGAGGGCAGTGTTCAAATTTTTGTTTTGTAGCTCCAAGTCCTCTTTTTTCATCATAGCTACTAGATTTATCACAAATTCTTTCACAGCTTTGGTCCTTTCTGTTGACGCTGCCACATGAAGCAGTGTTTCATGGTTTTCGGTGATAGCATAACGTACCAGATCTAGGTTATTGTCAAGAATGAGTTTCGCTGCATTCCAATCTCCTTTGATTGCTGCTTCATAAAGCGGAACACCAACCTTGGTGTACTCTTCTCTAGGTCCTTCAAAATTCAAACACGGCACCCAGATTTGATAAAAACATAAACAAGAAAACATATTCTTTTTTTTAACGACAAATTTGGATCACTGGAGACACACCAATTCAGGAGGAAACCCAATAAATCTGGGAAAAACCCTCTTGTGAGAATCGAACGTAGGACCTAATGGCCTCTAAGCCTTATACCACCCCCAAGATCCCACTAGGCTATAACGCCATGTGCGAAAACACATTCGATGCCAAAGCTTGGCTTCTAACTCTTACGTTATTATAAAACCGAATACATAACCCTCTTTTTATACTAAACTTATATAATCATAATCTAACTTAAACTGAATTTATAAAATTATCAAATAAATTTAATTTATAAACCTAACAATTTTAACCGAACAATTAATTAAACTTTCTACTTTATCTTCTTATTTTGTCTTCTCAAATAAACCCATCCAAATTATCTCCAACAATAGTTGGCCGGCCTCATTTTCTCTTGTAACTATAGATGCGGAAACAGTCATATTACTTCACATATGCTTTGAAACAAAAATCTTCGACTCATATCCATCAAGGTTGTAAGGTACTGATGGATATATTAGTGAAAAAAGTTGAGAAATTAATTACCTTGAAGTAGATCTAAACAAGGTTGTTGTGGCATTGGTGGTGGCGCTGGTGGTAATTGTTGAGGGATCTGAACGATACTATGGTTGTGCTGCTGATAACGAAGGTCTATGGGATTGACTGGATTTGCATGGCCAGAGCTTGTACCTGGATCATGGTTCATCCTTTCGGCTGCAATGTCATAGCAATTAGTCATTAGTAGCAGTGGCGAAGCTTGGATTTTTCGGCCGGGGGGTGAAAACATATATACCCAAAAATTTCTATAGAATACCCAAAAATTTCTATAGAACCGGGGGGGTGAAAACGTATATACCCACAAATTTCTATACGAAAAACTACATATATAACACTACTGAGCGAAAAATCCCGGGGGCGGACGTCCCCCCCCCCCCCCCCCCCCCCGCCCCTCACATGCTTAGTAGTAATATTACTGGAATAGAATCACAACAACATCCAGTGAGCTTTTTAGCTTTGAAAGTACCTGTGAGGATCTGAGTTATCTGTCAACACTGACCAGTGGTGTTATATATGATCATGGATGGAGATCACAGGGCTTGAACCTGAATTTATAGACGTCCATATTATCCCTCTATTAATTTATCAACATTTGCTCTACTCAGAGTTTTACTGTTCAATTTTCCTTAGTTTTAATTGGTGCATGTCATCCCACTTCACTCAGTCATTGGTTCATTAACTCATCCCACTCCCACTCCCACTTCTTTCTTTCCTTTTCTTTTAAAAAATTATGGTTTATATTTACAATAGCAAAAAAAGCATGTCCCTTTCCCTCTTATTGCCGGAAGGTGTTGTGGTTACTACTGCCGCCACATCGTTGAGGTCAGTTTGGGTTGAACTCTCGGTGTTCTTGATGGTGTTGGCAGCAGCAGAAGCGGTGGCACGATGCAGCTGTGGTGGTAGGGGTATGAAGCTAGACTAGATTTTGTTGATGACATTTACTTCCTCTGGCCACACGTTGCGTTTTCCAGTGAAGGCACGCACGGATCTACAAGCGTCGGTGATGTGCCGAACTGCCGATTTCCGGCAAACATCGACTGAGATCGGTGCACCACTGATGTAGGCTCACTTTCCCAGCAAAGCAGGTACGATTTCTAGCGGTCAGTGGTGGGTGGCTATGCACCCCAACAACCCTTGGGTGGTGTTTTTTCTGGCGGTTCTTGCGGCGGCATTGATTTCTAGGTCTCACGAGCACGAGCCACCGTAGATGGCTGTGTGTGACCGGTGGTACAACCACCAGCATGACTTTGGTCAAACAAGGGTAGGGTGAGGGTGTGAAGGGACATGAGGATGGTTTGGATTTCCATTATGGGTCTGACAGGAAAACGAGAGAACCCCATTTGCAGGTTGCATTTTGAATCATTTGATGGTGGGATTGAGGCACAATGACTTTGTTTACAAGACAAAAACAAAACAAAAACACAATCTGAAAAGCAAGAACTAAAATCTCTTTATTTTTACAATTATTGTTAACCATTATTATCTTAGGTTCTGTCCAATTTTTTGAGACTAAAATTATGTCAGTCGTTAATACTCCGCAACGCGTGTACGTGATTCAAAGCTTTTATCTATATTTTTTGTTAGGTTTGACAGTCCCGCCGCAACGCGTGGGGTCATTAAAACTCGTATAAAAACAATTTGGCAACAGAGAAATCATTATTGCTGAAAGTCAATGTCTATATGTGATACGTGCATAACACATCAGCAACCCAAACCGACGTTTAATTGCATGACGTCACCCATGTTTCCTTGAGTTTTTTTTCCCAAAAGGGTGTTAGTGGAAAAGTTATTTACCAAAATGGGTGATTTGAAAAATAATTACCAAAATGAGGGGTTTTCTATATTTCTTTATTTTTTAACTAATCTGTTATAATTATTCTATTTTTATTTAATCAACCTATCACATTTATATTCTTTTCTTCCATCTAACTCATTATATAGATTTTTTTTAACTAACTTATTAATTAGTATATATATTTTTCTTTTATTTTATAATGAAACCCATGTTAAAACAAACCGAGTGCTAATACCTCTCATCTACTGTTTTAATTTAATTTTTTTGAGATTAATTTTTCATTTACTATTGTTCGTGTAGTTGATTACCAATTCAAATGAAAACCCTTAATATAGTATTTCCTAAAGTTACATAAATTTTATTATCAATTACTGGGCAAAATATTTACGTAGATTGATTGGTTCGTAATTTTATTGGCCAACTCGATACTTATTATTATTTTTTATTATCAACTTATTTTTTAATAGTCACGAACAACATTTATTTCATTCAGTTAATGTAAACATGAACACATGTCTCGTTTACAAAAAAAGAAAACCATGTTTGTGTTTGATTGTTTGTTCGATTAAAGTTAAATAAATGAACATGAACGTGCTACTTTAGTGATCATTTACATCTCTAAAATTAGAATGATTTAGCTTACATAAATGTAAAAGGAAATAAAAGAAAAAATGTTATGAAAAAAGAATTATATTTTGGTCGGTCAAAAAGCAAATACAATATAAAGAGTAATTGTTTGAAGAAAATAAATTAAAAACATATTAGGTTAATTGAAAAAAAAAGGAAAAAAATATAATAGATTAGTTAATAATAAAGAAATAAGAAATAACACTCATTTTAATATTTTTTTTAAAAATCATCCATTTTGGTAAATATTTTTTCCACCCTCACCAATTTGGGAAAAAAGTTATTGCAAAACATCTATTTTGATAATTATTTTTCAAATCACCCATTTTAGTAAATAATTTTTCTACCTACACTCTTTTTGGGAAAAAACTCTCTTTCCTTTATATGTTCCCATGTTCCTTTGTTTACTTCTCGCTGTACTAGGTAGTTGTTAAATTAATTTTGCATATTTAATGCTAGGGACCCATGTTCCTTTGTTTACTTCTCGCTATACTAGGTAGTTAAATTAATTTTGCATATTTAAAGCTAGGGACCCATGTTCCTTTGTTTACTTCTCGCTGTAGTAGGTAGTTAAATTAATTTTGCATATTTAAAGCTAGGGATAAGCAAAATGGACCCGGTACCGAACTGATACCGGTACCGAATTTACCAAACCAGGTACCTTTTCTGTACCGATTCGGTACCGACTTTTGACATTACCGGTTCGGTACCGTACCGTACCGGATATATTCGGTACCGGTACCCACTTTTGAGGATTTTCGGTACCGGTACTTTCCAGGGGCGGACCTAGTGTGGTCCTAGGCGTAGCCCGGGCTACGGCTCAACTTTTACCCGCTAGTGTAAATTTTTTTTTTTTTTCGTTTTTTATACTAAGGACACCCCTCAACAATTACTAGGACACCCCTCAATAAAATTTACAAACTGAAATTAAGCCCAATTTCTTATGATTATATTGGCCCAAATAATCAAATGATAGCCCAATACTAGTTAACCCAAATAACAAAATAATAACCCAATTGAACAGAATTATGATTTGGGCGGCAGATTATTATGCAGGGATAATCAAAGGTCACGAACAACAAACAGGCGGAACACGGGAACAGTCGAACAGAATTGGGCAATTCGCTGAAGTGCTGAACTGCTGTTGTCGAACAAGAAGTCACGAAGTCAGTCTCGCAGTCGCAGATTTGCTGTTGTCGAACTCGAACAGTCGCAGATTTGCTGTTGTCGAACACGAAGAACACAGAACAGTCTCGCAGATTTGAAGGTTTGTTTGTTGATTGTTTCACTTTGATTCTTTCATCTTTGATAGTTTGATTAGTTTTATCACTTTATGAAATATGAATATTAAAGTTTGATTAGGTTTGTTAGTCGATTGTTACTTTCAGACTTTCAGTTTGATACTTTAGTTGATTAGGTTTGTTAGTTGATTAGTTTTATCACTTTATGAATATTGTTACTTATTGTTAATGGCAGTTGAATATCGAACAGAACATTGTAACACCCCGAAAAAAATGTAAAACCTTAAACTGGAATTTATAAGGTTTAAATAAACGAGAATTTACTAACTAGGAAATTTAACCTAATTAGTTAAAAATCTAGAAATAACCATAAAGTAGAGTTAAAGTTCACCAAAATCTATATTGATCAAACTGAAGGGGGTTAAGTTGTTAAAATTGAAAACTTAAATCTAATAACTAAACAAAACACAAACTTAACCCCACTTGGAAATCCCTGGTCGACCAGAGATCCTCAGGGGCGACACCCACTTCTCCAAAACCCTAAAATCTCATAATCTTGCAAATTGAAGGGTTAATCCAAGTAGAAATCGAGAATTGAGCCTAGAATCGTAATCCTCATTTCAAGAGGATTCTAAGGTATGTGAAATTTGATGAAATCTATCAACTTGATATTTTCATAATTTTGAAAATCTGAAATTAGATGCTTGCATGTGTGTTATTTGGTTAGATTGAAGTTGAATAGGTGTTTAGAAGTAAAACCTAGCTAACTATTTGAGAAATCATGCCCAAATTCAGGGAATTCTATGAATCCATGGAAGCTAGGTTATGGGTTTTATAAGATGATGATGAACACTAGGATTTGAATGATAATTCTAGTATAAATTTCATTATAGGAGGTAATTCCTGTGATATTGATGCTAAAATGTGTGCAAGGTTTACTAATTAAAGTGAAATTTGAGGTTTAATTTGCAAGTCATGAACTTGGAGATGATGGTAGGAAAATCTGACCCGTTAGGTGTTTGTAGAAATGCCTAAGTGAGGATTTTTATGTTAAATTTGATGAGAACGCAGATTTGATCATGTTTCACAATGATATGAATATGGTCATGGAAAGAGTTCTAAACAAGTTGTAAAACTGAATTTTCTAGGCAAAGAGTCCGGATCATCAAGCGGACAAGCCGAAGGGAATTCGCGGGGGAAAGGCGTGCTCTAAAGGTACGAAATTATCGTTTCGTTACATTATGCATTATTTGATAGATATAGGTTGTAGATCGTAAACATGGTAAACAAGATAAATTAATATATCATGGAAGTGACTTGTCGTTTTAAGCTAATGAGACGGGTCAAAACAATTGTTAGAAAATGAGATTTGAATTACATTGTTGGTGATTAACTCTTGGTGTCTAAACGGGTCAAACAATCTGACGAAGCATGATTATTATTTCGGATTATGATTGAAAGATCTTTGATGATTGGTTTATACACATCATTTAAGTAATATGAGATTTTAATGTTTCGGTATCTCAGATGAACTGAAATTCGAGAGTTAGAATCTTGGTGTGAAAATCAAACAAAGTGAAAGTTGAAACTCCAGGTACTACCGTAAATTACGGTAGTACCGTAATTTACGGTGGATGGTAATTGTTTACGGTAGAAACCTCCTGTTTTACGGTGGTCTTATGTCTTCAAAACTTACCGTAAATTACGGTAACACCGTAATTTACGGTGAACTCAGGAATTTCAATTATATTTTATTTTAAATTTGATGATGAGATTATATGTTTAAATATTACGTACCAAAGTCAAAACTAACATTTTTAACGGTTTTGACCCTAGGTGTTTAGATGGATCGTACGGATGGTGATCAAGCAATGACGAAAGAACCGAACACAACTTTTGAAGCTTCCGCTATGTGTCTTAATCTTACTGAATCTTTGTTCATGGGTTGTACATAAGTTTTCAAACAACTTTGAATGTTCTAATTTAGTCAACTGTTGACTATGGTTTTTGATACTTCTAAAACTTATGTAAATTTAGTATCTTTGGGTACAAATATGTATAAATCTAGTGATTAATTCTAGTACAAATTTTAGGGTGTTACAAGTTGGTATCAGAGCTCATGGTTGTCAATAAGTGTTCGGTTCAAGCTTGATCGATCGTCCGGTAAGAATTAACTTATTTTGTTAATAAATTATGTACTAGGTATAGAATGAGAAATGAACAATATGCATGAAAAGAGTGTGTAAGCTCACTCAAAAACAAGAAATGCATGAAACAAGAATGATCAAATCAAGTTACGGACTTGATTGAATAGAAACAAGAATTATTAAATCAAGTTACGAACTTGATTGAATTAAAACAAGAATGATTAAATCAAGTTACGAACTTGATTGAATTAAAACAAGAATGATTAAATCAAGTTACGAACTTGATTAAATCAAAACAAGTAAAGCATGTGTTATAAATGGAATGTTTAACAATCTATGTAAACATTTCAGAAATCGAGATGGCTGATGGAGGCAATGATAATGCGGTGCCAAGAGTCACCGAACAAGTGAGGGAAGTGATTGCCGAAGAGGTTGGAAAGGCGATCGAAAACAGTTTGTCGGGCTTTATTGATAAAATTCAACACACGGTTTTATCAATAGTAGAAGATAGAATCAAGAAACTGGAAGATGATTCAAATGTAGCAAAGGAAAAGCGTGGAGGACGAAAGCCTTGTTCATACAAGGAATTCATGGCTTGTAAACCACCAACATATAATGGGGAGGTTGACCCAATAGTGTGCCAACGATGGCTAAGTGACATCGAAGGGGTTTTCGAGAGAACCCATTGTGACGAAGAAGACTACGTAGCCTATGGTACGGGTCAACTAAGGAGTCAAGCGAAAGATTGGTGGGATAACAAAAAGAAGGAGATTGGAAGTGAAGCGGCTAAGGCCATGACTTGGGAGGAGTTTAAGATGCCGTTTCTTAAACACCATAGTCCCAAGGCGGTCGTAAATAAAATCAAGGAAGAATTCATGCAACTTAGACACAAAGGTGAATCCATAGACAAGATCACGGGGATGTTTATGGACAAGATGAAGTTCTGTGATGAATTGATAACGAATGAAGAGCAAAAGGTCTATTATTATCATAACATGCTAAGCGCGGAATATAGAGAGTTCATAACCCCTTCAAAGTACGAGACCCTTACCGAGATTGTCAATGCTGCTCGGGAAAGGGAGATCGAATTGAAAAAGTGTATAGAACGGGGTGAACGAAGGGCACTAGATGTGAATCCAAGCCCTACCAAGAAAGCAAGAACGAATGAAACAGCAAAGAGATCAGATGCTAAAGGTAGTACACCAGGTTGCAAAATTTGTGGGAAAAATCATAAGGGTGAATGCCGTTACAAGGATAAGCCTTGTCCTATATGCAAGAAAACGGGACATATGGCTATGTCATGCCCGGAGAAAGTGACGGTTTGTTACAACTGTTATCGAACGGGTCACAAGAAGTCGGAATGCCCGGAACTGGTTGGAAAGAAGGAGGGGCAAGAACCGAAAGGTGAAGCCCCGAAAGCAAAGGCAAGATCTTTCCAACTAACTGCTGCAGAAGCGAAGATTGAACCTGACGTGGTCTCAGGTATATTTGTTGTAAATTCAATTCCCGCACACGTGTTATTTGATACGGGTGCGAATAAATCCTTTGTTTCATATGGGTTTATTCGACATCCTTCATTTATTCTAACAAAATTACCTGTGCCTTTAGAAGTAGAGATAGGTAATAACAAAAGCTTTATTGTTTGTGATGTATGTGAAAATTGTAAACTGAGCATCGATGATGAAGAATATTTGATAAATCTAATCCCGATGTCGATGGGAGAATTCCAAGTAGTCGTGGGGATGGATTGGCTATCTCAATACCATGCAAAGGTCGTGTGTTTTCGCAAAGAGATAAAACTAACATCTCCGAGCGGAAAACACGTCACCATTTACGGCGAAAAACGAGGCAACCCCATAGTATGTTCGATGTTGAAAGCTCACAAGCTCATGAAGCGAGGATGCAAGGCATTCATAATTTATGCAAATGAGGCCGAGAAAGAGTCACGGAAGATTGGAGATGTACCGGTAGTACGAGATTATGAAGATGTTTTTCCGGAAGATTTACCGGGGATACCGCCTGAACGGGAAGTAGAGTTCGGGATCGAATTGATTCCGGGCGCGAAACCTGTAGCAAAAGCCCCGTACCGACTTGCACCGTCGGAATTACAAGAGCTGATGTCCCAAATTCAAGATTTGCTTGACAAGGGATTTATAAGGCCGAGTGTGTCTCCTTGGGGCGCACCGGTGTTGTTTGTGAGAAAGAAGGACGGGAGCATGCGCATGTGTATCGACTATCGGGAGTTAAACAAACTCACGGTAAAGAACCGATACCCGCTCCCGAGGATAGATGACTTATTTGATCAACTACAAGGCGAGAGTTGGTTTTCAAAAATTGACCTTAGGTCGGGGTATCACCAACTAAAGGTCAAAGAAGAAGACGTGCCGAAGACGGCTTTTCGCACAAGGTACGGACATTACGAATTTCTCGTGATGTCATTTGGGCTGACAAATGCGCCCGCGGCTTTCATGGACCTCATGAACCGGGTTTGCAAGCCAATGTTAGATAAGTCGGTCATCGTGTTTATCGATGATATCTTGGTGTACTCGAAAAATGAAGCTGAACACGCACACCATTTACAAGAAGTGTTAGAGACACTTAGGCGAGAGAAGTTATATGCAAAATTCTCTAAATGTGCCTTTTGGTTACGAGAGGTTCAATTTTTAGACCATGTCATAAATGCCGACGGAGTATTGGTGGATCCGTCAAAGATAGAAGCAGTGTCAAAATGGAATTCCCCGAAGAACCCTTCTGAAATTAGAAGCTTTTTGGGGCTTGCTGGATATTATAGGAGATTCATTCAAGATTTCTCCAAGATTGCATCGCCGCTAACAAAGTTAACCCAAAAGAAAGCAAAGTTTGTTTGGGGAGTCGATCAAGAAAAAGCGTTTCGGACGCTAAAAGAAAGGCTAACTCAAGCTCCGGTACTGACATTGCCGGACGGAGTCGAAGACATGGTGGTTTATTCGGATGCTTCATTATCGGGGCTCGGTTGCGTGTTGATGCAACGGGGCAAGGTAATAGCCTATGCCTCGAGACAATTGAAGATACACGAGAAGAAATACCCCACGCACGATCTTGAGCTGGCAGCGGTGGTATTTGCATTAAAAATATGGAGGCATTATTTGTATGGGGTAAAATGCACCATATTCACCGACCACAAGAGCTTGAAATACTTCTTCGATCAGAAGGAGTTAAATATGCGACAAAGGCGATGGTTGGAAACGGTGAAAGACTATGATTGTGAGATACATTATCACCCCGGAAAGGCAAATGTGGTAGCGGACGCTCTGAGCAGAAAAGCGGATTATGTCCCGATACGAGTACGATCGATGCAACTCGTGGTAACCTCGGGTATACTTGAACGTATTCGAGAGGCGCAATTAGAAGCAGTAAAAGAAGAGAATTGGAAGAAGGAAAGAATAATTGGTCAGTTGAAAGACTTGTCGGATGGGAATCACGGGTTAAAGACTCGATCCGGAAGGATATGGGTCCCACATACCTGTGGAGTAAAGGCGCTTCTGCTTGAAGAAGCTCATAAATCCCGTTATTCAATTCATCCGGGTGCGACCAAGATGTACAATGACTTGAAACAAAATTATTGGTGGCCCGGAATGAAGAGGGACGTGGCGAAATATGTGGAAAAATGCTTGACATGTTTACAAGTCAAGGCGGAGCACCAGAAACCATACGGTAAGCTCCAACCGTTAGAAATTCCGGTTTGGAAATGGGAACATATTACAATGGACCTGTTAACCAAGCTGCCTAAGACGAGTCGTGGTTTTGATGCCATATGGGTGGTGGTGGATAGATTGACGAAAAGTGCTCACTTCATTCCGATTCGTGAGACTTATACGTCAGAAAAGATGTCAGAAGTCTATACCAATGAAATCATAGCACGTCATGGAGTGCCGGTGTCCATCGTGTCGGATAGGGATACCCGGTTTACTTCGAATTTCTGGCGTGATTTCCAAGAACAAATGGGGACCAAGTTGTTCATTAGCACTGCGTACCATCCTCAAACGGATGGACAAAGTGAAAGAACGATACAAATATTGGGAGATATGCTACGGGCGTGTATAATCGACTTTGGAGGCAGTTGGGATGTTCACCTACCGTTAGTCGAGTTTTCGTACAACAACAGTTACCAATCTAGTATTAAAATGGCACCATACGAACTACTTTACGGTAGGAAGTGTCGAACCCCGGTTTGTTGGGGTGAAGTGGGTCCACGTGAACTCGCCCACCAAGACATAGTACGAACCACGAACGAAAAGATCGATAAAGTTCGGGCACACTTGAAAGCGGCTCAAGACAGGCAAAAGGTGTATGTTGATAAAAGGAAAAGGCCAATTGAAATTCAAGTCGGTGGCATGGTCATGCTAAAAGTGTCCCCATGGAAAGGTGTTATTAGATTTAGAAAGAAGGGGAAGTTAAGCCCAAGGTTTATCGGGCCATTTAAAATTATCGGGAGAGCTGGCAAAGTAGCTTACCGTCTTGAACTACCGGAGGAGCTAAGTGGAATCCATGGCACGTTTCACGTATCTCAATTAAGAAAGTGTTTAGCGGACGAAACGACCTATATCCATTACGATGATATCGAAGTGGATAATAGTCTAAATTATGTGGTGAGACCGGTTGAAATTTTAGACAGAAAGGTCAAACGTTTACGAAATAAACAAATCGAACAAGTCAAAGTCAAATGGGAGCATAGGAAGGGTTCGGACACTACATGGGAGTTCGAAGAGGAGATGCAACGTCTTCACCCTACTTTATTTGGTACGTATTGCGGTTTCGAGGACGAAACCCTTTTAAGGGGGGTGGACTTGTAACACCCCGAAAAAAATGTAAAACCTTAAACTGGAATTTATAAGGTTTAAATAAACGAGAATTTACTAACTAGGAAATTTAACCTAATTAGTTAAAAATCTAGAAATAACCATAAAGTAGAGTTAAAGTTCACCAAAATCTATATTGATCAAAGTGAAGGGGGTTAAATTGTTAAAATTGAAAACTTAAATCTAATAACTAAACAAAACACAAACTTAACCCCACTTGGAAATCCCTGGTCGACCAGAGATCCTCAGGGGCGACACCCACTTCTCCAAAACCCTAAAATCTCATAATCTTGCAAATTGAAGGGTTAATCCAAGTAGAAATCGAGAATTGAGCCTAGAATCGTAATCCTCATTTCAAGAGGATTCTAAGGTATGTGAAATTTGATGAAATCTATCAACTTGAAATTTTCATAATTTTGAAAATCTGAAATTAGATGCTTGCATGTGTGTTATTTGGTTAGATTGAAGTTGAATAGGTGTTTAGAAGTAAAACCTAGCTAACTATTTGAGAAATCATGCCCAAATTCAGGGAATTCTATGAATCCATGGAAGCTAGGTTATGGGTTTTATAAGATGATGATGAACACTAGGATTTGAATGATAATTCTAGTATAAATTTCATTATAGGAGGTAATTCCTGTGATATTGATGCTAAAATGTGTGCAAGGTTTACTAATTAAAGTGAAATTTGAGGTTTAATTTGCAAGTCATGAACTTGGAGATGATGGTAGGAAAATCTGACCCGTTAGGTGTTTGTAGAAATGCCTAAGTGAGGATTTTTATGTTAAATTTGATGAGAACGCAGATTTGATCATGTTTCACAATGATATGAATATGGTCATGGAAAGAGTTCTAAACAAGTTGTAAAACTGAATTTTCTAGGCAAAGAGTCCGGATCATCAAGCGGACAAGCCGAAGGGAATTCGCGGGGGAAAGGCGTGCTCTAAAGGTACGAAATTATCGTTTCGTTACATTATGCATTATTTGATAGATATAGGTTGTAGATCGTAAACATGGTAAACAAGATAAATTAATATATCATGGAAGTGACTTGTCGTTTTAATCTAATGAGACGGGTCAAAACAATTGTTAGAAAATGAGATTTGAATTACATTGTTGGTGATTAACTCTTGGTGTCTAAACGGGTCAAACAATCTGACGAAGCATGATTATTATTTCGGATTATGATTGAAAGATCTTTGATGATTGGTTTATACACATCATTTAAGTAATATGAGATTTTAATGTTTTGGTATCTCAGATGAACTGAAATTCGAGAGTTAGAATCTTGGTGTGAAAATCAAACAAAGTGAAAGTTGAAACTCCAGGTACTACCGTAAATTACGGTAGTACCGTAATTTACGGTGGATGGTAATTGTTTACGGTAGAAACCTCCTGTTTTACGGTGGTCTTATGTCTTCAAAACTTACCGTAAATTACGGTAACACCGTAATTTACGGTGAACTCAGGAATTTCAATTATATTTTATTTTAAATTTGATGATGAGATTATATGTTTAAATATTACGTACCAAAGTCAAAACTAACATTTTTAACGGTTTTGACCCTAGGTGTTTAGATGGATCGTACGGATGGTGATCAAGCAATGACGAAAGAACCGAACACAACTTTTGAAGCTTCCGCTATGTGTCTTAATCTTACTGAATCTTTGTTCATGGGTTGTACATAAGTTTTCAAACAACTTTGAATGTTCTAATTTAGTCAACTGTTGACTATGGTTTTTGATACTTCTAAAACTTATGTAAATTTAGTATCTTTGGGTACAAATATGTATAAATCTAGTGATTAATTCTAGTACAAATTTTAGGGTGTTACAACATCGTCTTCGAATTTCGAAAAGAAT
>JARYGA010001727.1:0-53008 GCA_030545235.1 Helianthus tuberosus | reverse complement strand
GCCGGTGGTTTGGTGGTGACTGTAGAGGATGGGGGTGCAGGTGGTGGTAGGAGTTGCAGATGATGGGAGGAAGAAGGATAAGATGAGGGTATTTCTTTTTATATTTAAATTTATTATTTTTTCATGGAGGGTATTTTAGTCAATTTATCTTCACTTAACATCAAAAACTAACATCCATCCACTCCAGGAATCATCTGAGTAACAAAAAGTAAACCACAGGGAGCACCAGTGTAATTTCCAAAAGTTAGAGACTATAGGTGTTACTTTAAAAAAACACAAGGACTATCCGGTCATTTTACTCTACTTGAAATTGTTTTTAATTTTACCATAATTGGATCATAGGATCTAATCGAGATTGGAACTTATTCTACTTAAATGTACTATAGTATAGGATTATGCAACTGTTCAGAACCGGACCGAACCGGGACCGAATCAGAACTGTTTAATTCTAAATATAAGAACTGGAACCGAACCGGAACCGAACCGTATTCTAACGGTTCCGGTTCGATTCAGAACCGGGTTAAACGGTTCTTGCCGGAATCGGTTGTCAATTAAATCCTAAAACTAAGAACAAAATAAAAACAACTAAAACAATAAACCATTTAAAATATATAACTAAGAGTTGCAACATCCACAATTCAAATTAATCATAGTAAAAGTAGCAACAATAAAATGTTTTAAACCGAAAGTATACAATGTAAAAACCAAAAGTTTACTAAAAAACTTTTAGTTAACCATCACAAAACTTCATTCAAACATTATGTCAAAATGGTCCCTGAGTTTAACTTTAAACCATTTTTGCCATTTCAATCCACAAATAAAACGCCAGGGACCCAAATATAACAGGTTTCATTTTTTTATTGAAATGACAAAAGTAAGTTAAACACATGAACTATTTTGACATTTTATTCTGAATAAAATCATACTGTTTTTTACATCATCATCATCATCATCATACTCAGTAAATCTCACCAATAGCACAGCTAATGTAGGGTCCGAGGAGGGTAAGATGTAGACAACCTTACCTCTACCACGTAGGAATAGAGAAGCTGCTTCCGACAAGTAATCCGGTCAACAATCCAGCAGATGATGTTCGGGTGTTGAAAGATGTTACTCTGATGTTCTTGATGTGTACCGAAGGCATTGTCACTATGGGACCTTAAGTTAATTTTCATTATGTGTTTCTATGTTTTTTTTCAATTATGTTTTGTCAGTAGGTTTGTGTTCCAGGGGTGTTCCTAAAATAAAGGAGATCTCCTCCATGTGGGTAGTGGGTAGTTGTAATTTCCTTTTATATGTCTTTGTTTTGGTTATGAAGGAGTTATGCAGAAAAATTGTCCCGATCTCTCCCTTGTTTTCTCTCTAATTTCCTTTCTTAAATTCTGGTTGTTGAATCCGATTGATCAGACCACATTAGTTCTGTTTGGCGGTTCAGCAGATGATGGCGCGGTTCAGGCGACTGTGATTCGGGTTACGTTTCGCTCAAGATCTGGTTCGAGTTCCGTTGATGGACCGAGATTTTATAAAAATTAAGATAGATAGAAATGTTATTGAATTTGTTAAAATAATATGTAATTTTATTTTCTTTATGTACGTAGATTTTATATATTTTTTGTGTGTAAATTTGTATAAATTTATGATTAATGTTATTAAATTTGTGTAGTTTTTAGTTTTATTTGCTTTTGTATCAGATCTCTCGGATGATTTATAAATAGAATAAAACAAGAAAAAACATTTTTTTTAAACAAAAGATATTTTTACTGACGGGTTTGTGACACAAAATATATCGCCAAAAACCTTTTCTTTTTTCATTTTATTTATTACAAATTCGTCATAAATGCGTAGTAAACAGGTAGTCAGAAATTTGTCATAAACTATGAAAAAATATAAAAATTAAATTTCGTGACAATTGTGTAGCAAAAATTAAAAATTAACCTCCGTTAAATGGGTAGGAAAATGCGTAGAAAATGTGTAGCAATTTGTGACAGCCCTTTTCTGTCAGAAATGGGTAGGAAGATGCGTAAGAAACCAGTTTCCTACGAGTGGTTTTCATACATATGCATTTTGTCACAAATTCGTAGAAAATCGCGAGTTGTGAGTCCTACGAAAAATGGTGTCAGAAATTTTAATTTTTCTAGTAGTGTGAGACCCCCGGCTTGATAGTAGTTTTGCATCAAGCCTTGGACATAAGACACATAACACTCGGAAATTAAGACAAAGGCCGATTAGGGCATGTACTCCCTTGTCTTTCGGCTGTCAACGCCACCACATGATGCATGATTAAACCACCCCCCTCTTTTTTTTAACCACCCCCTCTTTTAACGTTATTTTCACGAATTTAGTAAAATAACGTTAAAATTAGTGCACTTTCATTTTTGCCCCCCGAGCGCCCGCACATATATAATTGTTATTGAAAATTGTTGTTATAATTAGAGTTAAATGCTTGGTTGGTCCCTGTGGTTTTCAAAAATTGCAGACTTGGTCCCAGTGGTTTACTAATTACACGCGTGGTCCCAAAACTTGTCAAAAATGCACTCGGTTGGTCCCTAGCCCTAACATCAGTTAGATTTCTCAGTTAAATATATGTGAAATTACTATATTACCCTTAAATAATTAAAAAAATTAAAAATATGAAGAAGAGGGGCCCACTACTCATCTTCTTCCTCACCCCTTCTCTCTCTCTTTCAAAAACTCAGATCAATCCCCTGTTTTGCTTCATTAATAATTCCCCAATCTCTCTCTGTCTCTGTCTCTGTCTCTTCATCTTCAACCTCCAAAAAAAACCCACCATAGCTTCAACCCTCCAAAACTCCCTCATCAACTCCAAAATTAACACTCATAGCAACAAATCAACAACCAAACAACCCCAAATCACAACACCCACTACTCCAGTTTCACTTCTGTCAACTCAAATGGGCTGCTCTGCTTCTCGTTCATCCCCACCATTATTCACTACCACCATCACAACCACCGCCACCACCATCGTTGACCATCAAAACCCACCACCAAAATCCTCCAATTCTTCACCCTCACCGCTCAATTTCAGCCCCACCTTCTCAGATAACCATTACACCACCTCTAACTCCTCCAATTCAACACGCACCCCTGTTTCTCGAACCCACCCACCCCATTTTAACGGCGACTCCAACCACTTCGTTTATTAGCTCCCCTCCAAAACCGGCTGCCGCTGATATTATTCCAAGCACCGCCACAATTGCACAGAAACCTACGGCTTTGCTCTCCATTTATTAGCTCTGTGTATGAGAATATGGAGTTTCTATTGGTTAACAAGCCTGTGGAAGAACAAATTTGTGACTGGAATGTAAGTATATATAGAAGGATGATGCCATAAGATAAAATAGCTGGAGAATTTCTTTTAAAATATGCAAATTGATGAACAATTGGATCAATTAAGAAACAAAGTTTACTTTCTTATGTCAGCCTAGGGCTTGGTCAATGTTTCGGAACAAAACCGTATTTGTGTTTTAGATAGATACATGCTTATATAGTATTAAACAGGGGATTGATCTGAGTTTTAGAGAGAGAGAGAGAGAGGGGGGGAGTGAGGAAGAAGATGAGTTGTGGGCCCCTCTTCTTCATATTTTTATTTTTTTTAATTATTTAAGGGTAATATAGTAATTTCACATATATTTAACTGAGAAATCTAACTGATGTTAGGGCTAGGGACCAACCGAGTGCATTTTTGACAAGTTTTGGGACCACGCGTGTAATTAGTAAACCACTGGGACCAAGTCTGCAATTTTTGAAAACCACATGGACCAACCAAGCATTTAACTCTTATAATTATCAACCGTAGGAAAATAAGTCACCACTTGTTTGCTTTTAACCTTATATAGAAGACATGAAGAATTTTGTGGGGTCAAAAGGGACCAATCATCATGTCACATCCAAGGTGTTTTTCACCTGTTTAGGTGCTTGAGGGGTCACGGACGGCCACCGTCCTCGCCTTTTAATCTATAAAAAGTGCTACCAATTATAACCAAATCATTTTTTTTTACCTTAAAAGCTACCACCCTTTTTTACGATCACACTTTTTTTAAGAATATTATTGAAATGTTCTCCTTGAATAAAATCTAAGTTAGAATTACTACTCTACCCTGACCTTTCTGATTTAGAACTACTTTTATGTATAATGATCACCAATTGCAATGAAACGATATGATGTTATTTGTGTACAAAATATAGGTAGGATTAAAGAAAGAGATGTATCACAAACTAACACGATAATGCTTATTACATACATGACCACAATGTTTATTCTTCAACCAATAGTTTTTTTATTTACTATCTATCACTACAAGAAAAAACCCGTATAGGAATAACATCTATAGGGACAACATTGGTCTTCTTTATAGATCAACATATAGAGACGACATGTTAACATATAGAGACGACATGTTGTTTCTATAGGGTTTTTGTGCTTTTTAAGCTAGGTTACCCTATATGGACAACACGTCGTCTTTGTTTTTGTGCTTAAAAGAAAAACCTTGTTCTCAAATAGAGCTTAAATGTGTTTTTTTTTTCAAAGAAAAACTTCTAGAGTCTACAAGGCTTAATATATTTTTATAAATGTTTTTTTTTTAATTTAGTGAATATTAATTTTTTTTAATTATTTTTTTAGCAAAGACTTGTAGATACGACAAGTCATTTCTATGAACTCATCTATAGCAACGACATTTATAGAAACGACTTGTGTGATCTACAGGGATGAGGCTATAGAGCTAACATGTTGTAGAGACGACATGTCGTCTCTATAGGTAAAAAAAGACTTATAGATAGGACATGTCCTTCCTACAGGTCAAAAAAACATCGTCCGTATACAGTGGCGGATCTAGGATTCACGCCAAGCCGTAACGTTTTATAAATAAGCCGTAACGAAATCGAAAAAACATCAAATTTTTCCGAGCCAAGCCGTAGCGGAGGCTACCCCCCGGTATACACTAGGTCCGCCCCTGTCCGTATAAGGTCTTTTTCTTTTAGTGTTATGTTTGATTCTTGATAAATGAAAAGATGCATATGATGAGTATACCCAGGAAGAGAATATCTTGCAGAGAGAGAGAGAGAGAGAGAGAGAGAGAGAGAGAGAGAGAGAGAGAGAGAGAAAGAACAGAGAGAAATGTGCTTATCTTACTAACACACACTGGTTGTATAGAAAGTCGGTCAGACATAAACTTCACTTGGACCTTATTTTACGTTGGTTGTGTAGGCATGGGGATAGAAGGGAAATAAAGATCCGGGGTTAAAGGTCACATGTCTTAAGTCTGAATCTGATTTTAATAGGGTTTTATCGCAGTAAGCCTTCAAATGGCAAGTTTTCCTCGGAACTAGAGATGGTGGGCTTGCACTATTTAACATTGTCTGCGATCGTAGGCGTATGGGGTTGCTTTTTACCGTTGAGTTACCCTGGGTAACTGGACTTTATTCTTTGGCCGTTAAAAAAGTTTATATTTTATTTTCGAATGAATGTAAATCATTTTGTTGATGATTTTAATTTGGCTAGTTCACTAACACGGTTTTCTATTTTAAGTAATTTTTTTCTGGTGTGATGAACACCATGAGATAATTAAGCGCATCTATATATCAAACATGTGACTTCTTAATCGATTATGTGTACTTAGTAATGAAACATGTGACTTCACAATCAATTATGTTTATGTAGTAATGAAACATGTGACTTCTCAATCGATTATCTTTCTTGGTATCAAAATGTAATTCCATTAACTAAGCCTATAACATGTCATATATATATTACCGATAGTTATGGATTAGCTTTTCCCTCACGTGTATTACCAAATGTACATTTGTGGTAGCTAGCTAAAAAATCAATATACAATATACGATATTTGAGCTTGCGTGTCACCTTTGTGTACTTGATAGCCCTTGTGATGCTCAATGCATATCATAGCCCTTTCAAATTACAAGATCAATCGTTGCCCATGATTGGTTTGTAGCGTATGGAGCAACTACCCATGCAAGTGGTGATTGCAACATTTTTAACTTATCAAAATCATAGCCCTTTCAAATTACAAGATCAATCGTTGCCCATGATTGGTTTGTAGCGTATGGAGCAACTACTCATGCAAGTGGTGATTGCAACATTTTTAACTTATCAAAATATAAGAGTGTGAACCCCACAGTGCTACAGTTTCGTGTATTCATGATACCTTACAAAAACGAGCGTAATTTAGTGTTTGTATTCATGATACCTTACAAAAGACCCTATAGGATGCAATTGATAAGTGGCTAGTAAAATTTAAGCCTTCAAATACAAACACTAAATTGCGCTTGTTTTTGTTAGGTATCATGAATACATGAAACTATGGCGTTGTGGGATTCACGCTATTATATTTGGATAAGTTAAAAACGTTGCAAACACCACTTGCATGGGTAGTTGCTCCTCCATACACTAAAACCAATCATGGGCAACGATTGATCTTGTAATTTGAAAGGGTTCTGATATGCATTGAGCATGGGCGTAGCTTTGTGGGGGCGGGAGGGGGCGGCCGACCCCCCGAACTTTTCGCTCGTTAGTGGAGAGTATGTAGTTTTCGTATAGAAATTTTTGGTTATATACGTTTTTGACCCCCCGATTTTACAGAAATGTTTGGTATATACGTTTTCGACCCCTCGGTCGGAAATCTCAAGCTTCGCCACTGGCATTGAGTATCATAAATGCTAAGAAACCTCCGATAATCAATGATATCAGGCACACAAAGGTGACACGCGAGCTCAAATATCGTATATTGTATATTGATTTTTTAGCTAACTACCCCCAAATGTACATTTGGTAATGCACGTGAGGGAAAAGCTAATCCATAGCTATTGGTAACATATATATGACGTGTTATAGGCTTAGTTTAATGGAATTACAATTTGATAAGAAGAAAGATAATCGATTGAGGAGTCACATGTTTCATTACTACATAAACATAATCGATTGTGAAGTCACATGTTTCATTACTAAGTACACATAATCGATTAAGAAGCCACATGTTTGATAATATAGATGCGCTTAATTATCTCATGGTGTTCATCACACCAGAAAAATACTTAAAATAGAAAACCGCATTAGTAAACTAGCAAAATTAAAATCATCAACAAAATGATTTACATTAATTCTAAAATAAAATATATTTTTTTGAACGACCAACGAATAAAGTCTAGTTACCTGGGGTAACTCAATAGTAAAAGACAATCACATACGCTTGCAATCGCAGACAATGCTGAATAATGCAAGCCCACCATCTCTAGTTCCAAGAAAAACCTGCTGTTTGAAGGCTTACTGTGATAAAACCCGATTAAAATCAGATTCAAAGGCATGTCACCTTTAACCCCAAATCTTAATTTCCCTTCAAATGTCATCCTTTCTACACAACCAACGTAAGATAAGGTCCAAGTGAAGTCTATGTGACTTTCTACACAACCAGTGTTAGTAAGATAAGCCCATTTCTCTCTCTTCTTTCTCTCTCTGCAAGATATTCTCTTCTTGGGTATACTCATCACATACATCTTTTCATTTATCAAGATTCAAACATAACTCAAACATGATGAAGATCTATGTGAGTTTTACACTTTTACATTAACAAAAGTTCCAAAGTTCTCATCTTCATCTTTGATTTAAACAAACCACTAAATACCATCATCATAGTTCATCTAGTTCAGTTATATTCAACTAGCTACTACTATCTACTTTCTGTTCTTGATTAACTATCTATCTTACAACAAACACAAGTTCACATCACAACAAAACATGTCTGGTGAAGATCTTTCATCATCTCCTTCTTCTCTCTCAGCTTTCATCCAAGATCCCATCTCAAACCCTAACCCTAATTCCACAAACTCATCTAAACAAAAGCGTAATCTCCGCGGTTCACCAGGTAAACCAATTCACTCAAAACTACTTCACTTTTGCTGATATATATTCTTATATATATACACACATACTCTTTTATATATGTTCAGATCCAGATGCAGAAGTGGTAGCCTTATCTCCAAGATCTCTAATGGCGAAAAACCGATTCGTATGCGAGATATGCAACAAGGGTTTTCAAAGAGATCAGAATCTACAGCTTCATAGAAGAGGACACAATCTACCATGGAAGCTTAAGCAAAGAAACAAGCTTGAAGTTGTGAAGAAGAAGGTTTATATTTGTCCAGAGATAAGTTGTGTTCATCATGATCCGTCTCGAGCTCTTGGAGATCTTACTGGAGTTAAGAAGCATTATTTTCGTAAGCATGGTGAGAAGAAGTGGAAGTGCGAAAAGTGTTCGAAAAAGTATGCAGTTCAGTCGGATTGGAAAGCTCATAGCAAAATTTGTGGTACTAGAGAGTACAAGTGTGATTGTGGAACAATCTTTTCTAGGTAAGTTTATATGATTTGAATCTTGTTAGATTTTTATAAAGATGGTTGCATCATTTAGATCATAATGATTGCAAACAAACGCTTAGCTTATTCAGTAAAATCTCACTCATAGACTCGAGTGAGATTAAATTGTTCTTAGATATAGAAATGCTGCTTCTAACGAGACCTGGCTAGAAAAATAGATCATAATGATTACAAACAAATACGTATTCAGTAAAATTTCATCCACATAGTAGAATTTGAGATACTGTGATAGTGCTACATCTTATCTTATCTCTGTCCCAGAAGATTGAGAGGCTGCTAGTAACGAGACACCGACTAAAAAAATTAATCATAATGATTATGATTAAAATTTAAAAAAAAAGGAAAATAAAATTCATTAATTAATTAATTTACATGTACATGTGTTAAATAACTTTTTTTAATATGTATGAACACAGGAAAGATAGCTTCATAACGCATAGAGCATTTTGTGATGCTTTAAACGAAGAAAACTCAAGAATGGCTTCCTATCCGATGATGTCAAATGCTTCAAATCTCAACTTCCGACAAGACATGATGACGATGAACAACGGTGGTGGTGGGATGCGGTTTCTTGGGATGTTTGGGAATTCAGCAAAGCCCATATTACCAATTTGGTTAGACCGAAATGCGAACGATTCGCATTTCGAAAACCCTAATAACCCTTCTTTTCTAGGGTCATCAAGCACGAACAATAATAGTAATGGTAATAGTAACAGTAACGGAATTCTACCATCGGAAACCGTGCAGTGGTTGACCGAAGATAACAAAATGGGAATGCAATTTAATTCTTTGTATAACAACTACACCATTTCAACCACCACACCGCCACCGCCGCCACCACCACCGCACATGTCCGCCACCGCACTATTACAAAAAGCCGCTCAAATGGGGTCAACAAGTAGTACTGATCATCCGGTTGACACTAACCGGTTCGGGCTCATGAGTACTACAAGTTTATCAAATCTTGATTCATCAAATGATCAAAACAATGATGAGAGACTAATGATGATGATGATGAACCCGACCAAATCGCATGATTCGGATTTTACTAGGGATTTTCTTGGTGTTGGAGGGGATGGAAGAAGAATGTTTAATGTGCAACAAAACATGTTCAAATTCAATTCTTCTTCTTCTTCTTCAATGCAGAGTTAAAGGATGCATGAAAATAATGAAAAGCGAGTCGGGATCTCACTGGAAGCAGCATCTCTATTCCTACGGAGTAGAGCTAAGACTGTCTATATCTTAGACTCCTATTGATGAGATTTACTGAGTACGATGAAAATAACGAATTGAGATGATGATTAGAAAAGTAGGTGAGAGAGTGGAAGAAACAAGGGGGAGTCACAAGAAGGGAAATAGTACAAGGAGGTGGTGGAGCATGTTGCATGTTATTGCAGCAGAAACAAAAGTTTTGTTAATTTTGTTTTAAAGAAACTTGTGTATGGATGGACTATGCATGGTCTGGTCTGGTCTTACCTGCTGTACAGCTTTTGATACAGTGTGTACTGTTCATCCTGTGACGAGAGAGAGAGAAGCTAGGATTCCTTGATAATAATTTGTGGTCGTAAGAGCATGTCTGTCGTTCATCTTATAAACATCATAGCCTTTCCTATACTATCAATAATAATTTAATTTTATATTTACTTTGTATTATAAAGTAGTTACGTTCTTACGTATATATAGTTACTTTGTTTTTAATATCGAACTAGGATTACGACCCGCCGCAATGCGGCGGGGATTCTTTATTTATAACTAAGTCGATCTACGACCCACACGTTATGTTAAACCTGTCAAACGGGGTAAAAATAGACGATGTAAAAACGTTCACCCACACACGCACGTTGCGTCGTGTTAACTCGCAAAATTTAGAACGAAACGTAAAAACGTTAAGCCAAAGACGCACGCTGTGATGTGTGAAGTCACAAAATTTAGAACCAAGCATAGAGCGCAAAATTTGCGGAAAATGAAAACTATAAAGGACCAAAGTTGAAAGTAAAAAAAGTTATGAGGATAGATTGTAAAAGATAAAAAGTTTTGGGTTAAAAGTAAAAAACAAATAGTTTTGGGTTAAAAGTAATTTATGAAATACTTTTGGGTGAAAAGTAAAAAAAAAATCAATTTTTTTTTGGAAAACCCCCAAAGCCAACGTTACGACAACCATATGCATAACAATTTTTTCTTTGAAAAATCCCCAAAGCACACCCCGCGTTGCGGCGGGGCGTAAAACGGTGTCAAATAGTACTAATGTCACACAACCGTCATTGACAACCAACACTGACTCGACCTATAATATGCGTATTGCGACGAACATGTCAAACATGGAAAAATAGAGGTAAAAACGTTGAACCACACATGCACGTTGCGTCGTATTAACTCGAAAAATTTAGAACTATACGTAAAACGAAAATTTGCGAAAGATGAAAAGTATAAGTGACAAAAGTTGTGAAGTTAAATTGCAAATAATGAAAACTTTTGGGTTAAAGTTAAAAAAACAAATTATGTAGAGTTAAAATTGAAAAAGGTACAAACCTTTGGGTTAAAACTAAAAAATCAAGTTTTTTTTTGGAAAACGCCCAAAGCACAACTTACAAGTCCTTATGCACAAAAAGTTTGCTAATTTATATAGGTTTTAATAAGGGTTAGGATATTATAAAAAGTTTAGTTGGGCAGTAAGAATATGAAGTAATCTTGATCATCTATTTATTAATCGAGAGCTAAGATTAAATAAGTGAAATTGAAGAAAAAGATGAGACGCATGGGTTTGTTTAGGACATTCTAGTCAATGCAAGTCAATAGTTTCTCCCTCCTTCAATTTCACTCCATTTTTTAAGCGTTAATAACTTTTTAATACGACATTATTATTTTTTTAAATTGCACCAAAAAACGAGCGTTTTTTATCTTTAAAACGAGTATACTATTGCTATATTTTCGATTTTTTTTCGAAACCCAGTTGCATAAAAAGCAATGGACAAAAAGCGTAAAAATGATTTTTTTTTCTAAAACACAATGGAAAAAAACACAAAGAAATGTCGTATTTCTAAACTGCAATGGCCATAAAACACAAAGCAATGCCGTATTTCTAAAACGCAATGGCCTAAAAACACAAAAGAAAGTGTTATTTCTAAAACGCAATGGACTGAAAATACAATAAAAAATGTGTTTTACCTAAAACACAATAGACTAAAAACACTTCAAAATGTGTTTTTCTAAAACACAATGGACCAAAAAACACATGAAAATGTCCTTTTTTCTAAAACACAATGGTCTAAAAACACAAAAGAAAGTGTTATTTCTAAAATGCAATGGACTAAAAACACATAAAAATGTGTTTTACCTAAAACGCAATGGACTAAAAACACTTTAAAATGTGTTTTTCTAAAACGCATTGGACTAAAAAACACATAAAAATGTGTTTCCTAAAACGCAATAGATAAAAACACAAAAGAAAGTGTTTTTTTTTTTATAAAACGCAATGGACTAAAAACACATTAAAACGCAATGGACTATAAAAACAATAAAATGTGTTGTTTCTAAAACCCAATGGACAAAAAATACAAAAAGATGTGTTTTTTCATTACTTTGTAAAATGCAATGACTCAGTTCAAAAACCCAGATAATAAAAATGCAATTCAAAAGTTTCTGTAAGTCCCGTTTAACCGGATCTTTCAATGATATCAAACAACCAATAGATTGTGCGGAATCCAATCAATTGGTGATTCAAGATAAACACGAAAAACTGAAAATACGAAGAGCACAATACCGAAATACTTTCAAACTTGCACACGATTCTATTACTATCAACTAGCAAAACCGTCTGGTACAAGTTCCTACACCACAATCTCCTCTCTCTGGCTTCTTTAGGAATTCTGTAACAATGAGGTTCAAACCCTAAAACAAGTTAGAAACTTGTTTATATACTAACTCAAGCCCAATTCCCTACATGGGCTCCCCTTGGGCCTGCTTGGCCCACATGGCCTAAAGCTTGGCCCAAGTGACCTATAAAGGTCCACAACCTAATATAAACTAACCCGGTAATGCCCAGCTCGTAACCATAGCTCGTTGTAATAATTTGATGCGTCAGTCTCACACTTTAGGGCCTAACAATCTCCCCCTAGACTGATGCCATCAAATTGTCTTCATAATATGAATTCAGCAACATCTTCAACGAAGTCTATGGTTGTCTCTATGCTGCAGATGTTGTGGAAGTTCTTGACTTCTGAACTCTCAGCACTGGGTCTCTTTTCTTCAGCTCTTGTGGTTAGCTTCATATCAGGATCTCGATCAGCTTTGCTTGAAAATCTTGTTAAAAAGAATGTGAGAGGAGGATTCTCAACAACTCTTTTCTTCTTCAATCTTTTTCTTTTAGGCAGGTTCACGGTACTTCTTCAAATGCACTTTCACTGTCAGACGGCGTTTCGTATCCGGTTCTTCTGACTCAGGTACATCTTGTTGTTGTGCTGCTTCAGACTTCTTCAGCAACTAACAGCATCTCAATCTTCATCAACCCCTGTTCTTGAATGAAATCAAGTTCTGCACATACTCACAAACTGATAAGCAAACATTTCTTATGCAACAGGGAGAGTACCATATGAACACTAGGTAAAAACCAAGTACTTATACTCAGATTTCACAATTTAAATTCTTTCAACTTTTGATGATCAGTCAAATCTTCAAGAATGGTTACATTTTTTAATTTTTAAGAAAACAAATAAACACTCTATTTTTGGATTTTTGGTTTTATAGAAAAGCAAGACACTATTTTTGTATTTTTGAATTTTTGAATTTTTTTTTTAATTTTAAGAATTAAAACAAATAAAAAATCAAAATATAAACAACTACCATAATATACAATTACAATTGCAATGGGATCAAAATTCGTTCTTAGGCAGACTAAGGAACACTTTTCAGTACGAGCCTAATCAAACTGGTCTATGCGATTGCCAATATGTTTGTCCACTTAAACTTTAACGCTCAACTTTCAATTTTTCAACTTCGTGATATGCTTTAGGTAATATTATACTATTATACCCGTGTGTCCCATTCCAAGGCATACCCCCGCGATCAAGGTAAGCACAACGATTCATCGTAGCAGGTGAGTATACTGATGTCATCCTTTAAGATATCCTGACTGTGTCTAGGTCTGCATATAATCTGTTTTATCATGTTTTGATTTCTTTAACAATGAACACCTAAATAAATACTAATCAAATCCTGGAAATATAAATAGCACACTCTATCATGCAAGTATCTTCCCTACCACATATTTCACAAGTCCAATCCATATTTCTGAAATCTTAACTGGGAATAGGTTGAGAAGAGAACAGAATAGATCTTTTGCAGAGATGATATAATATACAGATCAAATGAGTTTTTCTCAGTTTGATATAGGTTTCTTGGGTTTCTTTTGGGCACTTGAGGGCCTCTTTCGGGTGTATTAGATCTATAGCGCGACAACGTACAGCTAGGTCAGCATGTATCTGGATGCAGTAAAAGCTGTCGTTGCCTAGCACCTCCAGGTCAGCATATATCTGGATGCAGCAGAGGAGGTACACGATTTTTTCAGAGAAGATTTCAGAATCAGATAAAAATTGTGTGTATCGGGACAACATACAGACTTTCAAATAGAAATGAGCTAATTCCAAGTGACTTTCTTTCCTGGGTTCATGTACAATTTTAGTTCTGAACAGAAGGACAGCCAAGATATCCCCGGATGATTCAACAATATAAAGACCCGAAACCTCAGATGTTGGCTATCTATCAACGCAAGATTTAAGACCATAAAATCATACGCCGTTGGTATGTTACCCACATGGTACATAGTTCGTTAAGTTTATATCACTTGGTATCCTTTATCATTTTGAGCGTCAAGCCTATCGACATATCGCAGTAGATCCTAGTCTTTTCAGCTATGGTACCTTACATGTGTTAGTTAAACCCTTTAACACGAACATTTATTTCACTTCCCATATCATGCAATCTTTCTTTTTGGCTTTTTCATTTTTCTAATGTTTTTGTATTTTTCTCATTTTCTCCCCCTAAAACAATACATATTTACAGCAAACTCTTTTTGTATTTTCTGAGTTTTCTCCTCCTAAACTCTATATCTATCTATATGTTCCTCTCCCCCCCCTAAATTTGTGCATAAATCTTGTATTTTTGCGCAAATTTACCATTTACTAGAGAAATGACAATTTATATACAAAGTATACACTAAGAAAAAGAGAGAAATTTTTTTTTTGCTTAACCGTTCTGTCATCAGATTGAAGACTAATCAAAATTCAAATCAAAGTACTGAATTTAAACGGTACCTTTTGCTGATCATTGCTTACTTCTTTTATCTCCTCCAAAGGAAACATATCATCTGTAAAAAAATTTGAACTTTTTGCAACAGTGAAATGTTACCCGTTTTTATCTCTGGAACAACCGCTATCAACATTCCAGAGATTGTCAACAGCTCATCCTTGGTTGTTCCTGAAAGGTAAGGAGATTAGTAAGACATGGGTACCCAGGCCATCGTGGTCCTGGGTTTACCTGAAGCATCAAAGTAAGACACTTCCTTCAAACACAAGTCCCCTTTCGTTTCAAGGATTGGAGACATTGCTGCTCTAGATTTGGGTTTCCAAATCTGTTTCGGTTTAACAAACGTGTTTGTTGCCTTCGGTTGAGCAACTTTAGCTGATTCAGGCTTGTTAGTTTTAGAAAAACGTTTTAGTTCTTGATCAGCCTTGCGTTTGTTTTTAGCAGTGTTCCAATCCCCATCAGAAGGTTTAACTATGGGATTCACATTCTTCATTGCCTTAGGTGATGAAACCTTCATTGGCTTAGAATGGTAGTTATCCTTAGGTGTAACCCTCTGATTTTGAGCATAATACGGTTCATGGGGATGATTTGTGCAGTTCCGAGCAATGTGACCAGCAATGCCGCAATTGAAGCATGTTTGTCTCTTCACGTAGAAGGCATTCTGATCATCTTGTGTAGCTCTTGCAGGCCCTGGAAGATGAACTGGTCCTTTTTGTGCTTGTTTTCCTTGCACATTTCTTGCAAACGAGGATGAATTTGGATGTCTATACTTGTCGTTTGCTGGGGCCTTCTGTGGTGGAGATTTCTTTTGATTCTTCTTGCCTTGCTTAGACTCCAAGTCTTGTTCAGAAATCTCACCAGTCTTTCCGAAAGCTTTGTTAGCACAGTCAAATGCATATTTATCACATTTGCCATTACTGACTGGCTTAACAAAAGCATTTTGCACATTACGAGCCTTTTGAGGACTATTCCTACCCGTTGAGAACTGTGGAGAGCCTGCTTGTCTTTGATGTTTAGGCCTCTTCTTTTCGCGTCCTTTACTTGCTTGCTTTGGCTCTTGTTGCTTGATCTGAACCCTTTCATCACCAACAGAAAATTCAGATTGTTCAGCTTGCGTACTTGGAGCCTTTTTCACGTCTATCTTCTCTTCATCCTTCATGTCATTCGCTTTGACAGAATCGGAGAGTTCTGGTTTGTCGGAAGAAATACCAGAAATTTTAACAGAAACTTCAGCTGAAACATTTGACGAATTTTCAGCACAAGACGGTTCTGCACATGACACCTTTGAGCTGAATCCGCTAGAATCAACTGATTCTAATTTCTCAGAATTAGCTCTGATGCTTGTTCAGAGCTGAATCCTCAGTCATAGGTAAATATGAGGATTGAGCTGAATCCTCAGTCATAGGTAAATATGTATAATTGTCATTATAAGGAGGAAGAGCCTGATTAAAACCCAAACCACGCCCTTTATTTTCCTTGTATGCGAGCTGTTGATCACACAAGTTTTTGACTAATTTACTGGAAGAATCAAATTTCTTTATGTTTAGCTCATTTATTTGATATCTATCTCTGATATCTTCCAGTTCCTTAGTCAAAATACATACTTTCTCCTGAGCTTCTAGAAAATGGGCTGTTTTTACACTTACATCATCTTTGAGTTTGATGATGTCTTTTCGCTGAGCTTCAATCTTTTCTTTATAAAGTTTTTCATTTTTCGATAATGTGAAATTTTTATTTTTTATATCTTGATAATCTTGAATTAGCTCAGCATTGTGTATATGATAAGCCTCAACCCTTTCTCTACATTCAGGAGTGCAAAAGACAGAAAGTGTCTCTTCTCTGGTAATTTCTTGAGCCACTGGTTTGTGAAACACGAATGCCATAATTTCAGTGGGTGGTTGATACTTTTGTTCTTCTCCTCAAAACACAAACCAAACGAGAACCCGTGTACTTGCTAACTGAAACCCTTTGCACACGAATGAACCCGATTTCTGAACCGCACATGATCGGAGAATGAAGGTGTCGACGATAATGTAGATGACCGGTAGTTTCAGGTGGTGATCAACGGTGAACGACGGAGAAGATGAACGAAGGTGGTGATCGAAGTTGGCGACCGAGGTGTAGACGATGATGGAACGGAAATGGTGATGGAAATCTCAAGCTACTAGACGAGATGAAGTGACTCGAAATCGTGGAAAAGATGAGACTCGAAACCGTGGTTGCGACTCGAGACCGTAGAGAGATAACTCGAGACCAGTAATGATAATGGAGGTTGCGAGTGGATGTCGGAGAAGATGGTTGTGACTCGAGACCCAGTGAAGGTTGCGACTCGAGAACTCGGAATGGGAAAGATTAGTTGCGAGTCGGACGAGTCGAAACGGTGGTTGCGACTCGTAATCGAGGTTGCGACTCGGAGGTGAACAACTCGAGACCTGCGAAGATGATGAGTCGAGACTGTGATGAGTCGAGACCAGTGAAGATGACTCGAGACCTTAAAATCAATTACTCGAGACCAACTTGTTGAAGACTCAAAACCAGGAAGATGATGACTCGAGACTGTGATGATGATGATGAGTCAAGACCGGGTGAAGATGTGTTGATGAGTCGAGACCGTGAGTGTGAGAGTGATGAAAAGTCGAGACCATGACTCGAGACCTCCTCGACTCGAGACCTGCTGAAGATGAGTCGAGACCTGCTTGAAGATGAGTCAAGAACGTTGAGAGATGACTCGAGAACTCCAACCCTGCTTTTGGAAATGAATTTCTCCCGAGATTTTGGGGACACGAAATGATGTGAAGCAAACTTTCACGAAAATCTCTCGAGATACTTGGGCCAAGATAAGAATGATATGCAACAGAATATGAAATTTCGAAAATAATGGACTTTTTCAAATCAATATATGATTTTATCAAATCTTTTTAAATATACCAATTAAGAAACAGTTGGTATTCCGAAAATTTTGTAAAGTTCAAAAATTTGTCGAATCTGTTAACACATTTTCAAAAGATCAAAACACCAAAATAAAAGAATTTTCAATAAAATTCGGATGAATACCACGAAGAACGCGAAGAACACCAACCCAAAAATAACGAAAATCTTGAATCTTTGATATCACACCGAGCCTAGAAACAGGTTCTAATGGCTCTGATACCACTTGTAAGTCCCGTTTAACCGGATCTTTCAATGATATCAAACAACCAATAGATTGTGCGGAATCCAATCAATTGGTGATTCAAGATAAACACGAAAAACTGAAAATACGAAGAACACAATACCGAAATACTTTCAAACTTGCACACGATTCTATTACTATCAACCAGCAAAACCGTCTGGTACAAGTTCCTACACCACAATCTCCTCTCTCTGGCTTCTTTAGGAATTCTGTAACAATGAGGTTCAAACCCTAAAACAAGTTAGAAACTTGTTTATATACTAACTTAAGCCCAATTCCCTACATGGGCTCCCCTTGGGCCTGCTTGGCCCACATGGCCTAAAGCTTGGCCCAAGTGACCTATAAAGGTCCACAACCTAATATAAACTAACCCGGTAATGCCCAGCTCGTAACCATAGCTCGTTGTAATAATTTGATGCGTCAGTCTCACACTTTAGGGCCTAACAGTTTCTTACATAGATCGAAGCCGATTTCTTCATATTTCTTCAACGATTGACGAAATTTGAATGTTAGAAACACTTATCAGCGAACGAATCGAGTGATTCGCTTCAAAATCACGGGAATAAATGAGATATTGTATGAAATTAAACTGGGTTTCTTCAAAAAAAGTTGAAGAACACGTTGATTGGGCATTTGAATCGTTAATGGGTGACCAAAATCGCAGTATAATGTAGTGATTATTGAGATATAAAGTGAAGAAAAGGTTAAAAATTGTGGATTTTGAAAATGGTGGGTTTTGAAGTTACAGAGAGAAGAAGGGAAAATATTGGATAAAATTGACTAAAATACCCCCTCTTTATTTTAAATTTTGCCACATGTCATAATTCTATTGCTTCCTATTCTTCCTAGCCAAAATAAACTTCATATTTGATCATCTCTCTATCGTATAAATAAATATGATAAAGAGTAAACTGTGATTTTGGCCCCCGTGGTTAGTTCACTTATACCCTATAAGCCCAAAAAGGAATTCTTGACATCTGTGCCCTGAACGTTATTTTTTCTAACCATTTTGGCCCTCATCACTAACACCATTCAGTTACCTAGTTAAACGTTGGTCATGTGCGTCTCACATGATTTCCATTTATGTCATTTCACCTATCCACTTAAATAAAAAACCCCTTCAACGACTTCATTTCATTCCATTTTCTTCAATTTACCTTCATTTCATTTCAATTCCACTATGGTTGTTTGCAAATGTGGATACCAATAAAATTGCTTCTTTGTAGGTGTTGAGGATAATTCCGCATTGATCCTTAAGCACCGACCCTAACTTATCAGCAAAGTTATTGATAGCATCAGAAGTGTTGGGTTCGATGTGAAGCCTGACCCAATCTGGGTCAGTCCGGTTGGCGCAAAAAGACCACAAAGGGTTGACCACCCTAGCAAATTAGTCTGCCGTCGCAAGAACTTTGTGAACCAAAGCAAGATTTGTTCTTAGGAACCCATATTTCCAAACTATAAATTAGCAATAAATTTATGCTTTATGTTGTTGTAACATAGGTATCGGGAGTTTTTCAAATAAAATCATTTTTCACTTTTAACCCAAAAGATTTTAATCTTTTACATTTTAACCCCTTTGACTTTTATACTTTTAACAAAAAACTTTTCATGTTTTGCAATTTAACCCCCAACATATTTTTCTTTTCAATTATGGTCTCCCATACTTTTCATCTTTCGCAAGTTTTTCGTTTTAAGATTCGTTACAATATTTTCGAGTCAACACGCCACAACGTGCGTGTAGGGTTCAACATTTTTTCGTATTTTTTTTCCGTTTGACAAGTTCGTCGCAAGATGCGGGTCTTGGATCGACTTAGTTATTAATTTCTACGTTTTACATTTATGTCTAATTTTTTTTCGTATTAACACGCTGCAACGGTCGTGCATGGTTCAATAATTTTACGTCTGTTTTTCGTTCAGTGTTATTTTTTACTTTTTTATTTATTTTATTTTTACGAGCTCTTCTGATGTTGGTGGTCGCTAGCAGTGCTGTGGCATTAGTGCTACTTGGCACGATTTTATGAACGTATTTAACCTATTAAGTTTTTTACTAATAATTTGTTTGGAGTTTACAACTATATCTTCTTTACTTAATGTAACACCTCGAAAATTCACGTCCTATAATGTGTTGACACGTGTCATAAGTTTGAACGTGTGAAAGAATGTTCTTGAAGGACTAAAGTTGACAAACCTGGAAAGTATGTGAATATACGGGTTCTAAATGTCAACAGTGAATAAATATATTGTACATTAACCCTACATGATGCTCATACCTTCAAACGAATAAATCATGGATCATACGAAACTAAAAATGAAAGAAAGTGAGAGATTACAAACTACAGGGGTTAAATGTGTCAACATGTTTAAGTTATACCTCTGAGTGACCTTTTGACAAACCCGAAGCTTTGTAACGGTTAATTATGCTCACTAGAATGCACGATATAAATTTCATAAAGTTTCGTTATCGTATGAGAAAGTTATGATCGAATTCGTATGCGAGGGGTTAAAAGCGTCAACGATGAAGTTTAGGACTTTTCGGGTGACAATAAAGTAACCGAGGACTAAAAAAAGTGGGGATATATCTTGAAGCCCTTAAACGTCAATTTGGAGAGTTCAAAGTGCAAGAAATAAAGTCGTAGCAAAGTCTTGAAGAGCCAAGGATCAAAACACAAAAATAAAAAGTTTGAGATTTTGTCAGAAGAGGCCTCGCGCCACGCGAAGCCCCAGGGGGGGTCTACGCGTGCCGCGAGGGCCTGTCTAGTCCGAAAAACTTGGGTTCTTGTCTTCCATTTGCAATGTAACCGACTTATAAACGATTTTCCACAACTTGCACGACCCCTAGACAACCCCTAGTCATTTAGGGACACTTGTTAGTGATCAAACATCAGTGGTAGCACTTGTTGTCAATGATCCATGAGCTTATGAACACTATAAAAGGCCACTAAGTTGCAATCATTTCTTCACACCTTTCTCTTGCATTCCTGATCATTTCTGGAGCTCAAGACTTCTCTCTAAGCTTCACATTTCGTGCATAGGACTTCAGTAAGTTTGCTTAACCCTTCTTAATTAAGTTTTGGCTTAGTTTTAGCTTAAAAGTCAAACCGTCGTAATTAACGGTTGACTTAACGATTAATCACTAATGGTCCAGTGATTAGTCGAATTGAAAGTAGTTATAAGTTGGTAATTATGTGGGTAATAAACCCTTAATAGGGTTCCCCCTGATTCCCACTCTAACTAGGTCAAATGTCGGGTCAAACTTGTTATTAAAAAGTCAACAGGATACTTAATTTCTAATTTATGCATAATTAGCAATGTAGAACACATACAACCTGTTTGATCATTAATATAACTTGGTAATTAGAGTAAGAACATGTCTAAACATGTTCAACCCGACAATTTTCAGTAGAGACCCGGTTCGGAACCGAAAGTCGCATAGTTTGACTTTTGCTTTGACTTTCAGTTCTGACCCGTTTAAGCATGTTTTATGTCACACCCCGATTTCCACGTGTCACCGGTGGGCTCGGTAGGGGAGTATCGTGACGTGGTTGGCAACATAATAGTTAAACAACACAATATATAAATATGCACAGCGGAAGCAAATGAAAAATATAATTCAACTTTAATAATATTGTAATATCGTGTATCACAACAGTTGAATGTTTGTCCACAGAAGAATCAAAAACAAATAATAGTTCAACAGAGGGTAGGCATCTTAAGCTTGCGAGACTTCTATCGATGCTAAGGAGAAATCCCAGCCAATTACGCTTAGTACCTGCATTTAATCTTTTTGGGAAAATACGTCAGTTTACACTGGTAAATACAATCAACTGACTCATTTTAGAAAATGATTGAAAATTGATTTGGATGCACGTGGCATAAACATTTTATTTAACTTGGGAGAATTATTTAAATATATAATCTTGTGAACGAATTACATGTTCCTTATGCGTTCAGTAGCCCGGACGTACCGGGTTAAAGATCAATAGACACACCACAGGTATAATGCCCACAAGGTTGATTCCTTTAAGCGGGATACCAGTTTTTACATATGCAGCTGTCAGGTGTACGCCTACACCCCGTGCTTAGGTCGTGGCCATTTCATGAATGATGCCAAGGATATCCGGGACATGGTCATTAACCCCCCAAAGGCTTTAAGTAAACAAGACTGTTTAAAAGAGCCGATCAAATTATTCAATTAACCACCCAACGATGGAAGATTTGATGCCCGATCAAGCGGTATTCTATATACCGTAACCCAAGCCCGTATAGGGAAAATAAGTTAAAAGTATTTACCTGAGCAATGTAATAATCACAATAAGCAAAATGCAAGTAGCTTTTACTGGTACTCCTAATCTGGAACGAAGGTTTATAATAACCTATTAGAATCCTAACGGGTCTTTAATTAAGCTAAAGCTTAGACCGGTTAGTTTCAAAGATACGGTTCGTACGCACGATTAAGCGATGACCGGATAGAATGTGTTTTAGACTCGACAAGTTTGAAAACTTGTTTAATATGGGTATATTATATACATTCTGGATTTTGAGATAAAATCGATAAGGTTTGACCCGTTTCGGCTAATTTATGTAAACTAGTTACATAAACCGAACCGAACGCGTAATATGCGTAACGGGTAATAATGAGAGCCATTTACAGGTTTCCTAAGTTAATATGCTCCAAATATGTTGTGACATCAGTAAGATATCATTTATTATGCCCGAAACGAATTTAAACACAAACTATGCCCCGTAGGGGTAGTTTGGTCATTTATAAGGTGATAAAAGAGTTTAAGTAGTGTCCTGAGTTACAGGTCTGATGAAATCAGCAAAGATAATCAATTTGCTAAGTTATATCAGTAGGGTATTGTACATATGTGAAATTTATCAATTATAACCAAACTATGCAGCGTAGGGGCATTTTGGTAATTTCACATAAGCCGGAAAGCTTAAAACTGAAGTCTGAGTTAAACAACTTTTGCTTACTATTAAAACATTATAATTTGCCTCAAATATCAGTAGGTATCACCCTTGGTATGTTTAAAATAATTTTAGTACATATTATGCGTTAAAAACGCTTAATTAGGCGATTAGAAGCCGTTTCCGGGTTCTACGCATAAAGCTGGTATTTTTATTATTTCAGAAGGCTTAAAATAATTTATTTATCATTTAATATCAGTAGCAAAAGGTTTGGAGTCGATCAGATATGTAAAACTCATTTTATGGCCCGTAAGGGCAAAACCGACAATTACCGGATTAAGCCTACGACTATAAGTTATGCTCAGCCTAAAATTAATTAAAAATCTTCAAAAATCCCAAAATAATATATTACATCAGTGGGTATTAAGTTTTATATCAAAAAGTAGGCTTAACTAGGCTATACGCTAATTACGCCGTTTTATTAACATAAAGCTTCTTAATTACGCTAATGAGCATAACTCTCAATCTACACCTCAAACTGATGTCAAACTTTGCATACAAGTTTATATATCAGTAATTAAGGTTTCTACTCTTTTACATTTTCAAAAATCACATTTTAAGGTGAAAAGGGCATAATGGTCAACATATGGGCAATTAACGGAATTATGCGTATTAATCGGTTAACTAATTAACCATGGTGTATAATCACAGAGGGTTATACTAGCATGTAACCTGGTCCAAATTAAGCTCTTAGGTATTTCTAAATCATACCAAAACGGGTCAGAACTGAAGTCAAAGCAAAAGTCAAAGCTTTGCGACTTCGGTTCCGAACCGGGTCTAAACAGGAAATTGTCGGGTTGAACATGTTTAGACATGTTCTTACATTCATTACCAAGTTATATTGATGATCAAACAGGTTATATGTGTTCTACATTGCTAATCATGCATAAATTAGAATTTTAGTATCCTGTTGACTTTTTATTAACAAGTTTGACCCGACATTTGACCTAGTTAGAGTGGGAATCAGGGGGAACCCTTTTAAGGGTTTATTACCCACATAATTACCTACTTAAAGGTACTTTTAATTCGAGATTTGACTGAGCCATTATTAATTAATCTCGAAGTCAAACCGTAATTACGACGGTTTGACTTTTAGCTAAATAACTAAGCTAAACTCAATTAAAGAAGGTTAAGCAAACTTACAAGAGTCCTATGAGCGAATTATGACCACTTGAGTCTGCTTTGGAGCTCCAAGAATGATCAGAAGTGCAAGAGAAAGGTGTGAAGAACTTGTTGCAACAAGGGTCCTTTATATAGTGATTTAATCACCACAAAATGTTGACACACAAGTCTACCACTGACCATAACTCACTAACAAGTGTCCTTAGTGCTTAGGGGGTGCCTAGGGGTCGTCCAACATGAGGAAATTCGGTTAAGGTCAACTACAAGGGCCATGGCAGACAAAGAACCAAGAAAATCGCATCAGATGGGCCTAGGCGTGGCGCGAAGGACCCCCCCTGGGCCTCGCGTCGCGCGACACTATGTCTGACTCAAATCCAACTTTAGATTTTTATGTTTTGATCCTTGCACCTTCAAACTTTGCTTAGACTTCCTTTCTTGCATTATGAACCCTCATAATTGATTTATAAGGGCTTTAAAACATATACCCACTTTGTTAGTCCCCGGTTAACTTTATAGTTACCCGAAAAGTCCTAACTTTCAACGTTGACGCTTTAACCCTTGGCACACGAATTTGATCATAACTTTCTCATACGATAACGAAACTTTACGAAATTTATATCGTGCATTCTAGTGAGCATAATTAACCGTTACAAAGCTTCAGGTTTGTCAAAAGGTCACTCAGAGGTATAATTTAAACATGTTGACACATTTAACCCCTGTAGTTTGTAATCTCTCACTTTCTTTCATATTTAGCTTCGTATGATCCATGATTTATTCATTTGAAGGTATGAGCATCATGTAGGGTTAATGTACAATATATTTATTCACTGTTGACATTTCGAACACGTATATACACATACTTTCCATGTTTGTCAACTTTAGTCCTTCTATAATATTCTTTCACACGTTTTAAACATATGACACGTGTCAACACATTATAGGACGTGAATTTTCGAGGTGTTACATCCTCACCCCCTTAAAATAAATCTCGACCTGAGATTTACTGAAATAAATAAGGGTACTTTTCTTTCATCGTGGATTCAACCTCCCACGTATATTCGGGACCTCTACGGGCATCCCATTTGACCTTTACAATAGGCACATGCTTCCTTCGAAGCTTCTTAACCTGTCGATCTTCAATCGACAATGGTTTTTCCATAAATTTTAAGCTCTCATCTATATGCACATCTGTATGTGGTATAACCAGTGATTCATCAGCGAAGCACTTCTTCAGATTGCAGATGTGGAACACATTGTGAATTCCACTGAGCTCTTCCGGTAAGTTTAACTTATAGGCAACTGACCCGACACGTTCGATAACTTCGAAAGGTCCTATGTATCTCGGGCTTAGCTTGCCTTTCTTACCAAACCGCATCACTCCCTTCCAGGGTGATACTTTAAGCAACACTTTGTCGCCTACTTCGAAGTTAAAAGCTTTACGCTTTGGATCAGCGTAGCTCTTCTGCCTATCTCGGGCAGCTTTGAGACGGTCACGAATCTGGACAATCTTGTCCGTCGTCTCGAACACTATCTCCGGTCCTGATAATTGGACATCTCCAACTTCCGCCCAACAAACGGGCGTTCTACACTTTCTACCGTATAATGCCTCGAAAGGCGCAGCCTTAATGCTGGTGTGGTAGCTATTGTTGTAGGAGAATTCAATCAGAGGTAGGTGGTTATCCCAACTACCACCTAAATCAATTACACATGCACGTAGCATGTCTTCCAAAGTTTGAATAGTACGCTCACACTGACCGTCTGTCTGAGGATGGTAAGCCGTACTAAAATTCAAACGCGTGCCCAAAGATTGCTGGAAACTCTTCCAAAAATGTGACGTGTACCTAGTATCTCTGTCAGAGATAATAGACACAGGTATGCCATGTAAGGCTACAATCTTATCCACGTATAACTGGGCTAACATGTCAGAGCTATAAGTCTCCTTGATGGGTAAGAAATGTGCTGACTTAGTCAGTCTATCAACTATAACCCATATTGTATCATTTCCTTTCCTTGTCTTAGGTAACTTGGTGATAAAATCCATAGTTACCATTTCCCACTTCCACGTAGGAAGTTCAGGCTGTTGTAGCAAGCCTGACGGCTTTTGATGTTCTGCTTTGACTTGCGCACAAGTCAAGCACTTAGCTACATAGGCAGCTACAGACTTTTTCAAGCCTATCCACCAATAATTTGCCCTTAGATCCTGGTACATCTTATCAGCTCCAGGATGAACGGAGTATTTGGAACTATGGGCTTCCTGGAGGATGACATCTCGAAGTCCTCCATAAATTGGAACCCATATTCGTCCATTTAACCTTAGAATTTCGTCCTTGCTAAGAGTTAACTGCTCCTCAGTTACCCCTAGTTTTTCGTTAGGATAGTTAGCTTCCAACACAGCTTCTTTCTGTGCAGCTAACAACCTTTCAGTCAAACTGTTCTTTATCTCCATGCGCTTGGCATTGATTCGGATGGGTTTCACCCTCTCCTTTCGACTCAAGGCATCGGCGACTACATTCGCCTTGCGGGGATGGTATCTGATTTCACAATCATAATCATTCAACGTCTCCATCCATCGGCGCTGCCTCATGTTTAAATCCTTCTGGTTAGACAAATGTTGAAGGCTCTTGTGATCAGAATAGATCACACACTTGATACCATACAAGTAATGCCTCCACAGTTTTAGTGCGAATACAACGGCACCCAACTCCAAGTCGTGGGTGGTGTAATTCTTTTCATGCACTTTTAACTGTCGTGATGCATAGGCAATAACCTTGCCTTTCTGCATAAGCACACACCCCATGCCAGTGTGCGATGCATCGCAGTAAACCACAAAATCTTCTATTCCATCTGGCAATGTCAGTACTGGGGCGTTGCTCAACTTTTGCTTTAGGATATCAAAGGACTCTTGCTGCTTAGGGCCCCAAACGAACTTTACTTTCTTCTTAGTCAAGGAAGTTAGGGGTGCAGCAATCCTTGAAAATTTTTCAATGAAACGCCTGTAATATCCTGCCAATCCCAGGAAGCTACAAATCTCTGTAGGCGTCTTTGGCTCTTGCCAGTTCATAACTGCTTCAACCTTAGCGGGATCCACTTGGATACCACACTCACTCACCACATGTCCAAGGAATTGGACTTCTCGAAGCCAGAATTCACACTTGGAAAATTTAGCGTAGAGTCATGATGCAGGAGTTTGAGAATACAACGAAGGTGTTTCTCATGGTCAGCTTGGTTCTTAGAGTAAATGAGAACGTCGTCAATGAAGACGATGACGAATTTATCTAAGTACGGCTTGCAAACGCGATTCATGAGGTCCATGAACGCGGCTGGTGCATTAGTGAGCCCAAAAGGCATCACTAGGAACTCGTAATGACCATAACGAGTCCTAAATGCAGTTTTATGCACGTCTTCATCTCTAACCTTCAGTTGGTGGTAGCCTGACCTTAAGTCAATCTTCGAGAAATAACTTGCCCCTTGCAATTGATCGAACAAATCGTCGATCCTGGGCAAAGGATATCTATTCTTGATCGTGACCTTATTAAGCTCACGATAATCGATGCACAGACGCATCGATCCATCCTTCTTCTTGACAAACAAGACTGGTGCTCCCCATGGAGACGAACTAGGTTTAATGAAACCTTTGGCTAGCAATTCATCCAGCTGTGTTCTCAACTCCCTCATTTCGGTTGGTGCTAACCTGTAGGGTGCTCTAGCAACAGGTGCTGCTCCAGGGATAATATCAATTCTGAATTCCACTTGCCTATCTGGTGGCAAACCAGGTAGTTCTTCCGGAAAAACTTCTGGGTATTCAGAAATGAAACTTCTGGGTATTCAGAAATGACGGGGATGTCTTCTTGTCACACCCCGATTTCCACGTGTCACCGGTGGGCCCGGTGGGGAGTATCGTGACGTGGTTGGCAACATAATAGTCAAACAACACAATATTTAATATGCACAGCGGAAGCAATTTAAAAGATATAATACAACCGAATTTAATATTGTAATATCAAATGTCACAATATTCGGAAGTTCATCCACAGAAGGATCGAAAATAAAATATGAAACAATAGTTCAACAGACTTCAGGCATCTTAAGCTTGCGAGACTTCTAATGATGCTAAGGAGAAATCCCAGCCAATTACGCATAGTACCTGCATTTAATCTTTTTGGGAAAATACGTCAGTTTACACTGGTAAATACAATCAACTGACTCATTTTGGAAAATGATTGAAAACTGGTTTGGATGCTCATGGCATAAATATTTTATTTAACTTGGGAGAATTATTTTAAATATATAATCTTGTGAACGAATTACATGTTCCTTGTGCGTTCCGTAGCCCGGATCTTGTCCGGGTTAAAGATCAATAGACACACCACAATATTCTTTTGTGCACTGACGGGTGTACGCCTACACCCCGCACTTAAGTCGTGGCCATTTCGTAAAATGATGCCAAGGATATCCGGGACATGGTCATTAACCCCCCAAAGGCTTTAAGTAACAAGACAGTTTAAACAAGCCGATCAAATTATTCAATTAACCACCCAACGATGGAAGATTTGATGCCCGATCAAGCGGTATGCTATATACCATAACCCAAGCCCGTATAGGGAAAATAAGTTAAAAGTATTTACCTGAGCAATGTATAAATCACAATAAGCAAACACACGTAGCTTTTACTGGTACTCCTAATCTGGAATGAAGGTTTATAATAACCTATTAGAATCCTAACGGGTCTTTAGTTAAGCTTAAGCTTAGACCGGTTAGTTTCAAAGACACGGTTCGTACGCACGATTAAGCGAAGACCGGATAGAATGTGTTTTCGACCCGACAAGTATGAAGACTTGTTTAATATGGGTATATTATACACACTCTGGATTTTTGAGATAAAACCGATAAAGTTTGACCCGTTTAGGCTAGTTTATGTAAACTAGTTATATAAACCGGACCGAACGCGTAATAAGCGTAACGGGTATTCGTGAGAGCTATTTACAGGTTTCCTAAGTTAATATGCTTCATATATGTTGTGACATCAGTAAGATGTCTTTTATTATGCCCGGAATGAATTTAATCGCAAACTATGCCCCGTAGGGGTAGTTTGGTCATTTTAAAGGTTGTAAAAGAGTTTAAGTGTCAACCTGAGTTACAGGTCTGATGTAATCAGCAAATATACTCAATTTTCTAAGTTATATCAGTAGGTTAAAGTATATAAGTGAAATTTATCAATAATAACCAAACTATGCCCCGTAGGGGTATTTTGGTAATTTCACCTAAGCCGAAAAGCTCAAAACTAAAGTCTGAGTTTATCAACCTTTGCTTACTGTTAAAACATTATAATTTGCCTCAAATATCAGTAGGTATCAACCCTTGTATGTTTAAAATAGTTTTAGTACATACTATGCGTTAAAAACGCTTAAAAAGGCGATTAGAGGCCATTTCCGGGTTTGATACTTAAATCTGATATTTTTATATTTCCAGAAGGCTTAAAATAATTTATTTATCATATGTGATCAGTAGCAAAAGGTTTGGAGTCGTTTAGATGTATAAAACTCATTTTATAGCCCGTAAGGGCAAAACCGACAATTACCGGATTAAGCCTACGACTATAAGTTATGCTCAGCCTAAAATTTAATAAAAATCTTTAAAAATCCCAAAATAATATATTACATCATTGGGTAAAAGATTTGATATCAAAAAGTATGTTTAAGTAGGCTATACGCTAAATACGCCGTTTAATTAACATAAAGCTTTAATTTTACGCTAACGAGCATAACTCTTAACCTACACCTCAAACTGATGTCAAATTTTGTATGCAAGTTTATATATCAGTAATTAAGGGTTCTACTCTTTTACATTTCCAAAAATCACGTTTTAAGGTGAAAAGGGCATAATGGTCAACATATGAGCAATTAACGGAATCATGCATATTAATTGGATAACTAATGATCCGAGGTGTATAATCACAGAGGGTTATACTAGCATGTAACCTGGTCCAAATAAAACTCTAAGGCATTTCTAAAACATGCCATAACGGGTCAGAACTGAAAGTCAAAGTATAAGTCAAACTATGCGACTTTCGGTTCCGAACCGGGTCTAAGCAGGAAATTGTCGGGTTGAACATGTTTAGACATGTCCTTACACTAATTACCAAGTTATATTAATGATCAAACAGGTTGTATGTGTTCTACATTGCTAATTATGCATAAATTGTAATTTACACATTCTGTTGACTTTTTAAATACAAGTTTGACCCGACATTTGACCTAGTTAGAGTGGGAATCAGGGAGAACCCTTTTGAGGTTTTATTACCCATATAATTACCAAGTTATAACTACCTTTGATTCGATATTTGACTGAGCCTTTATTAATTAATCTCGAAGTCAAACCGTAATTACGATGGTTTGACTTTTAGCTAAATCACTAAGCTAAACTTAATTAAAGAAAGTTAAGCAGACTTACAAGTGTCTAATGGTTGATTAGGAAGGCTTGGAAGATGCTCTGGTGCTCCACAATTGATCAGAGTTGCTTGAGGAATGAATGATCAATGTGTTTGCACAAAGAGGCTTTATATAGTAAACCAAGACACCACAATGTGTTGACATCTTAGTCTACTACTGCCCACAACATTCCCACATGTGTCCCTAGTGTTTAGGGGTTGTTTAGAGGTCAAGGGATATGAGGAAAATCGGATAAAAGTCAAAATTTGCGTTTAAACAGCAAACAACAAGTTTTCAGTCGCTGGCACCCCCTTACGGACCGTAAGGGGGTGGCTTACGGTCCGTAAGCCTATGGTCAGAAGCATAAAACTTTTGTTCTTTCAGGATTTCAAAAGGGCAACCATCTTTTCCGAATTTGGGGCCTCAATTATCAGTTAGGGACCTCCCAAAATGGCCTTGAACAGTTACATACCCTACCATTTTGAATTGTTTGCTTGAATTCTTATTTGAAAGTGCCGAACAATGAGGTTTATCGAGCTTTTCTTCGTAGGAGTCCACCATTTCAATTATTGTCAAGAATTTTCTGGATTTAAGATATATTAGATGTTTAAGATATATATTCTTGGGTCTTGGGATTTATAAATGAGGTCGTTCAGAGGTAAAAATTAACATGACACCACTTTTAAATCCTGCCAAAACATCTTTTTTAAATCCGGGTTTACAACGCGTTTTGTCTTACATGACACGTGTCGTTATTTCATTGAACATGAATTTTCGAGGTGTTACATCCTCACCCCCTTAAAATAAATCTCGACCCGAGATTTACTGAAATAAATAAGGGTACTTTTCTTTCATTGTGGACTCAACCTCCCACGTATACTCGGGACCTCTACGGGCATCCCATTTGACCTTTACAATAGGTACATGCTTCCTTCGAAGCTTCTTTACCTGTCGATCTTCAATCGACAAAGGTTTTTCCACAAATTTTAAGCTCTCATCTATATGCACATCTGTATGTGGTATTACCAGCGATTCATCAGCGAAGCACTTCTTCAGATTGCAGATGTGGAACACATTGTGAATTCCACTGAGCTCTTCAGGCAAGTTTAACTTATAGGCAACTGACCCGACACGTTCGATAACTTCGAAAGGTCCTATGTATCTCGGGCTTAGCTTACCTTTCTTACCAAATTGCATCACCCCTTTCCAGGGTGATACTTTTAGCAACACCTTGTCACCTACTTCGAAGTGAAAAGTTTTACGCTTCGGATCTGCGTAGCTCTTCTGCCTATCTCGGGCAGCTTTGAGGCGGTCACGAATCTGGACAATCTTGTCCGTCGTTTCAAAGATTATCTCTGGTCCTGATAATTGGACATCTCCAATTTCCGCCCAACAAACGGGCGATCTACACTTTCTACCGTATAATGCCTCAAAAGGCGCAGCCTTAATGCTGGTATGGTAGCTATTGTTGTAGGAAAATTCGATTAACGGTAGGTTCTTATCCCAACTACCACCCAAATCGATCGCACATGCACGTAGCATGTCTTCCAACGTTTGAATAGTACGCTCACTCTGACTGTCAGTCTGAGGATGATAAGCCGTACTAAAATTCAAACGTGTGCCCAAAGATTGTTGGAAACTCTTCCAAAAATGTGATGTGTATCTAGTATCTCTGTCAGAGATAATAGACACAGGTATGCCATGTAAGGTTACAATCTTATCAACGTATAACTGGGCTAACATGTCGGAGCTATAAGTCTCCTTGATGGGTAAGAAATGTGCTGACTTAGTCAGTCTATCAACTATAACCCATATTGTATCATTTCCTTTCCTTATCTTGGGTAACTTGGTAATAAAATCCATAGTTACCATTTCCCACTTCCATGTAGGAAGTTCAGGATGTTGTAGCAAACCTGACGGCTTTTGATGCTCGGCTTTGACTTGCGCACATGTCAAGCATTTAGCTACATAGGTGGCTACAGACTTTTTCAAGCCTATCCACCAATAATTTGCCTTTAGATCCTGGTACATCTTATCAGCTCCAGGATGAACGGAGTATTTGGAACTATGGGCTTCCTGGAGGATGACATCTCGAAGTCCCCCATAAATTGGAACCCATATTCCTCCATTCAATCGTAAAATTTCGTCCTTGCTAAGAGTTAACTGCTCCTCAGTTACTCCTAGCTTTTCGTTAGGATAGTTAGCTTCCAACACAGCTTCCTTCTGTGCAGCTAACAACCTTTCAATCAAATTATTCTTTATCTCCATGCGCTTGGCATTGATTCGGATGGGTTTCATCCTTTCCTTTCGACTCAAGGCATGAGCGACTACATTCGCCTTGCCGGGATGGTACTTGATATCACAATCATAATCATTCAAAGTCTCCATCCAACGGCGTTGCCTCATGTTTAAATCTTTCTGATTGAACAGATGCTGGAGGCTCTTGTGATCGGAATAGATCACACACTTAATACCATATAAATAATGCCTCCACAGTTTTAGTGCAAATACAACGGCACCCAACTCCAAGTCATGGGTGGTGTAATTCTTTTCATGCACCTTTAACTGTCGTGATGCATAGGCAATAACTTTGCCTTTCTGCATAAGCACACACCCCATGCCAGTGTGAGACGCATCACAGTAAACCACAAAGTCTTCTATTCCCTCTGGCAATGTTAGTACTGGGGCGTTGCTCAACTTTTGCTTTAGAATATCAAAGGATTCTTTCTGCTTAGGGCCCCAAGCAAACTTAACCTTCTTCTTAGTTAAGGAGGTTAGGGGTGCAGCAATCCTTGAAAAATTTTCAATGAAACGCCTGTAATATTCTGCCAATCCCAGGAAGCTACGAATCTCCGTAGGCATCTTTGGCTCTTGCCAATTCATAACAGCTTCAACTTTAGCGGGATCCACTTGGATACCACGCTCACTCACCACATGTCCAAGGAACTGGACTTCTCGAAGCCAAAATTCACATTTAGAAAATTTGGCATAGAGCTTCTCCTGATGCAGGAGTTTGAGAATACAGCGAAGGTGTTTCTCATGGTCAGCTTGGCTCTTAGAGTAGATCAGAATGTCGTCGATGAACACGATGACGAATTTGTCTAAGTATGGCTTGCAAACGCGATTCATGAGATCCATGAACGCGGCAGGTGCATTAGTGAGCCCAAAAGGCATCACTAGGAACTCGTAATGACCATAACGAGTCCTAAATGTTGTTTTATGTACGTCTTCATCTCTGACCTTCAGTTGATGGTAGCCTGACCTCAAATCAATCTTCGAGAAATAACTTGCCCCTTGTAGCTGATCGAACAAATCGTCGATCCTAGGTAAAGGATACCTATTCTTGATCGTGACCTTATTAAGCTCACGATAGTCGATGCACAGACGCATCAATCCATCCTTCTTCTTTACAAACAGGACTGGCGCTCCCCAAGGAGACGAACTAGGTTTAATGAAACCCTTGGCTAGCAATTCGTCTAGCTGTGTCCTCAATTCGTTCATCTCCGTTGGAGCCAACCTATAGGGTGCTCTGGCAACTGGTGCTGCTCTGGGGATGATATCAATCCAGAATTCCACTTGCCTATCTGGTGGCAAACCAGGTAGTTCTTCCGGAAAAACTTCTGGGTATTCAGAAATGATGGGGATGTCTTCGATCTTCGGTTTAGGCTCATCGATAATCACTTGTGCCATGTAGATGACACAACCCTTCTTTAAACATTTTAAAGCCTTGAGCATAGTCGTTTGCTCAGGCAGCCCATACTGGGTATCTCCCCGAATGGTAAGTGATTCACCAGACGGAGTCTTTATTACCACTTGCTTTCTGTTGCAAACGATTTGGGCCTGGTTGCGAGACAACCAGTCCATACCCAGAACTATGTCAAAACCGGCCAACTTAAAGGGAAGTAGAGACAGAGGAAAAGAATGGTTCTTAATGGATATAACACACCCATCTAACACAGTTGAGACGGTTTCTAGTGTGCCATCTGCTAACTCCACCTCATAATTCACATTTAAGGTTTTGACAGGTAATTTCAGCAATTCACAAAACTAATTATCAACGAAAGACTTATCAGCGCCTGAATCAAATAGTACTCTAGCATAGACGTCATTTACAAGGAAAGTACCTGTAATAACGTTGTCGTCTAGAACCGCTTCCTTTGCGTCCATTCTGAAGACTCTAGCATTAGTCTTCTTGGCCTCTTCAGGCTTCTTGGTGTATTTAGGGCAGTTGGTTTTAATGTGGCCCTTTTCATTGCAACGGTAGCACGTTGCGTCTTTCATCTTCTTGCAATCCAAGGTTTTGTGATCCGTGGACTTGCATATGCCACAAGCATAGGTTTTTGACTGAGTCTGCGAATTCGACTCTTACCTGCACTTCCCAAAGTGTTGTTTCTTGCAAATTTTGCATTTGGGCTTCTCACCAGAATTATGCCCATCTTTCCTTGACTCCGATCCTTTCTTGTTGTCACCGTTCCCACGGTGTTTCTTGTTCGATCTTCGTGAACCATCATCTTCACGTTTTCTCTTCTCAGCCTCCTTATTCCTCAGCGATTTCTGCCTGACCGCATCCAAAGTAAGGGATAAAGATATGTCAGCTACAGACCTAAAAGTAGCTGGCCGAGAAGCCTTCACGCTTGCCTTGATTTCCGGGGCTAAACCACCGATAAAACGAGCTATTCTTTTTGGTTCCGGGGTTACCAGATAAGGAACCAACCGGGACATCGTGTTGAAGCTCGTTAGGTAAGCTTGACAGTTAAGGTTTGTCATCACCAATGATAGAAAATCAGAATCTATCTTCTCCACCTCATGCTGAGGGCAGTAATTTTCCCTGATAAGGGCAACAAATTGATCCCATGACATATTGTACAATGGGATTTTCCCGGTGGCTTGAATCAGAGATCTCCACCATGCTAAAGCTTCACCCTTAAAAGACTGCGACACAAACTTGACCACGTCTCTCGCAGCACATCCGCTGATATCTACCACCGTATCCATCTCATCCAGCCACGTCAGACAATCAATGGCTCCTTTCTCCCTAGTGAAATCCCGGGGTTTGCAGGAAACGAAATATTTATACGAGCAACCCTTGTCACGGGGTCCCTGGTTTAGTATAACCTGCTGAGATGGAGCACTATGGTTCGAGGAGTGTCGTTCATCATCTTTCTTCGGGTCGTCCTTCTTGGACGGTGGCTTTGAAGGCTGTGTAGATAGGGTCCTACTACGAGTCCCACTATACTCTTCGTACTGCCGTTCCAATGCCTTAGTAACTGCGTCGTCGACCAACGCTTTTAATTCCGCACCCGTTAAATTAATCCGGGCGTTATCAATGTTCTCCACCGGATGACTATTTATCTCATCTGAGTTAGACATTTTTAATTGAACTGTTACAGAAAACAAGGACAATAGTTTATTTGGGAGTTTATTATGGAATTGCCCCTTAGGGTAATTCATTAACCATGGTAAACAAAGACCATATTTGGTTAATTTATTAATCATATTTATTTAGGATTTCTATAATAATTTATCCTAATTATAAAACAATAACAGTTTTATTTGTGGCACAAAAGGCCTAGTCACGTGGACATTTTTAATCTATAGGCTATGATTTCAGAGAATCAAAACCTGAAGGTATATTGGCATAATAGGCCTAGTCACAAGGACGTTTATAAATTATAAGCTATGATTTCAGAGAATTAAAGCATGAAGGTTTGAACCTAGTTCATTACCTTTATCTGACAGGGAGTCATCGCTACCACTGTCTTTTGGCTCATATGGAAATGAGCAGGGCCCGTAGGCACCATATTACCACGTATGGTTAAATTATGATCATCTTAATTGATGACCTAAACCCATGATTCAGAGATCATAAAATTGGGTTAGGAATCTTTAGAAAGATCCTTTTATATAAAAATGACGTGTGTGATTTTTAACGAATCACTTCTGCCAGGAGTGTTAACATGTTTTCAGATGTTAACAGGGATACGAATCTTTTAAACAGGTCTTACCATCTTGTCTCGGCCTTATAATGACCCAAAGGCTAGGTTTCACTCTTTAAGATCCTTATTTAAAAATTTACATAGGCAGATTATTTCAAAATGGAATGATTTTAATTTATTTATTTCATATTTAATATTTATGCATATAATAGCAAGATGAAATTTACGAACATAACATTCCATTAATTTTCAAAATATTACACGCTGCCCTAAACGGGTCTTTTCAAATAACAAACTTACCCTCGCAGGGGTTTAAACGAGTACTTACCCACACAGGGGCTTAATAACACACGTACCCACGCAGGGGCTTAATAACATAATAGTCCACGCAGGGACTTACACAAATAACATACCCTCGCAGGGGTTTACAAAAAGATACACCCACGTAGGGGTCAAAACAAACAATCATACCCACGCAGGGGTTTATACATGAAATGGAAGGATTTAGCGGTCCTTCTTGTTCTTCCCTTTAATTAGGCTCGTTAATCCTTGGAAGAAAGTTTGTCGCTCCCTTCGTTCCCTGTGAAACTCTCGCTCTACATGGTCCAACCTTTGCAGAATTTCTTCACGCTCAGGTGGGGAGAACCTTGGTGGTTGCGACTGTTGCCTGATAATAGGTCTTGGGGGTATCTGGTACCCATGTGTTGGGTACCCTACTCCCCACGGATCTCCATAGGGTCCTTGGGTGTTGTAGTTAGCCGCTACCATGTAAGGATCGGCTTCGGCGTAGTTGTAGTTGGTGTGCACCGGCTGCTCAAACGGGTTATACGCCATGGAACCCGTGTATGCTGGAATTGGGTTATCAAAACCCATAGGCGGTGGTTGTGGTGCAACTGGGTGTGAAGGTCCACCCATTTGTGGGTCCTCCTGATGTGGCGGGTAATGGCTGCCACTTGATTGCCGAGGAGAGCTGAAATGGAAATCTCCTCCCCGTGTAGACATACGCGGTCCAGATCTCCTACGCCTTGGCGGTTGCGGAGCTGCCGGTTGAATTGGTGGCGGTGGAGGTGGTGGCGTGACTGCCACAAATCTTGGATCCTCAGAGGGATCCCTTTGCTGCTGTTGCTGCTGCTGTGGCGGTGAATGGCGAGGATGTGTATAGTACCACTCGTACCTGGTAAACATAGCTTGAAAGCTATCAGGACCAACATAGGGTGATCCATGGAAAGAAGATCCGTCAGAGATCTCTATCGGGTGGTTTGGTGTACCACTGGCAGGCTCGATGGGGTCCGTATCCTCGTCCATGTCGTCCGTATGATCTCCAGAGAAATGATCTTCTGGACCCAATGGGTTAAAACCCACTGGTTCTTGTATATAATTCGCCGGGTTAAACCGGCCCCTAAAAACTGGTGTAGGGTCTCCAAAAGAGTTGTGCGATAAGGAGCGCTGTAATGGTATGTATGAGGGTTGAGGGTTGTTGGGCTCATTTTCTGAGTATGGCCCATATCAGTTATGCATGGGAGGTGTCGAACTGTGTGAGACCGACCGTCTAGCCGGCTCAAAGAGGTTTCTCCGGTTCTGCCGGGGATCGTCACTCTCCGTGGTAGATGGAGCTCGCGCATTTGAAGGTCCAGCTTCATTATCATTGGGGGCGGTGATTGGCCCCTTGCCTCTTCCTCTTCTCCTGAAGAATCTTGGCGGCATTTTTGTTAATCCTGTCATTATAATATGAGATAACAAAACAAAATATATAAAATAAAGTAAAGGACAAAACAAAACCAAGTGGAATTTGTCCTATGTTATATGTCTAGACTCGAAAGTTTAGAATGTGCAATTGTGTAACTGAGATTAAACACAAAAGGCTAGTGTTTAATTCACTCAGTGTTGGCTCTGATACCAACCTGTCACACCCCGATTTCCACGTGTCACGGTGGGCCCGGTGGGAAGTATCGTGACGTGGTTGGCAACATAATAGTCAAACAACACAATATTTAATATGCACAGCGGAAGCAATTTAAAAGATATAATACAACCGAATTTAATATTGTAATATCAAATTTCACAATATTCGGAAGTTCATCCACAGAAGGATCGAAAATAAAATATGAAACAATAGTTCAACAGACTTCAGGCATCTTAAGCTTGCGAGACTTCTAATGATGCTAAGGAGAAATCCCAGCCAATTACGCATAGTACCTGCATTTAATCTTTTTGGGAAAATACGTCAGTTTACACTGGTAAATACAATCAACTGACTCATTTTGGAAAATGATTAAAAACTGGTTTGGATGCTCATGGCATAAACATTTTATTTAACTTGGGAGAATTATTTTAAATATATAATCTTGTGAACGAATTACATGTTCCTTGTGCGTTCAGTAGCCCGGATCTTGTCCGGGTTAAAGATCAATAGACACACCACAATATTCTTTTGTGCACTGACGGGGTGTACGCCTACACCCCGCGCTTAAGTCGTGGCCATTTCGTAAAATGATGCCAAGGATATCCGGGACATGGTCATTAACCCCCCAAAGGCTTTAAGTAACAAGACTGTTTAAACGAGCCGATCAAATTATTCAATTAACCACCCAACGATGGAAGATTTGATGCCCGATCAAGCGGTATGCTATATACCGTAACCCAAGCCCGTATAGGGAAAATAAGTTAAAAGTATTTACCTGAGCAATGTATAAATCACAATAAGCAAACGCACATAGCTTTTACTGGTACTCCTAATCTGGAACGAAGGTTTATAATAACCTATTAGAATCCTAACGGGTCTTTAGTTAAGCTTAAGCTTAGACCGGTTAGTTTCAAAGACACGGTTCGTACGCACGATTAAGCGAAGACCGGATAGAATGTGTTTTCGACCCGACAAGTATGAAGACTTGTTTAATATGGGTATATTATACACACTCTGGATTTTTGAGATAAAACCGATAAGGTTTGACCCGTTTAGGCTAGTTTATGTAAACTAGTTATATAAACCGGACCGAACGCGTAATAAGCGTAACGGGTATTCGTGAGAGCTATTTACAGGTTTCCTAAGTTAATATGCTTCATATATGTTGTGACATCAGTAAGATGTCTTTTATTATGCCCGGAATGAATTTAATCCCAAACTATGCCCCGTAGGGGTAGTTTGGTCATTTTAAAGGTTGTAAAAGAGTTTAAGTGTCAACCTGAGTTACAGGCCTGATGTAATCAGCAAATATACTCAATTTTCTAAGTTATATCAGTAGGTTAAAGTATATAAGTGAAATTTATCAATTATAACCAAACTATGCCCCGTAGGGGTATTTTGGTAATTTCACCTAAGCCGAAAAGCTCAAAACTGAAGTCTGAGTTTATCAACCTTTGCTTACTGTTAAAACATTATAATTTGCCTCAAATATCAGTAGGTATCAACCCTTGTATGTTTAAAATAGTTTTAGTACATACTATGCGTTAAAAACGCTTAAAAAGGCGATTAGAGGCCATTTCCGGGTTCGATACTTAAATCTGATATTTTTATATTTCCAGAAGGCTTAAAATAATTTATTTATCATATGTGATCAGTAGCAAAAGGTTTGGAGTCGTTTAGATGTATAAAACTCATTTTATAGCCCGTAAGGGCAAAACCGACAATTACCGGATTAAGCCTACGACTATAAGTTATGCTCAGCCTAAAATTTAATAAAAATCTTTAAAAATCCCAAAATAATATATTACATCAGTGGGTAAAATATTTGATATCAAAAAGTATGTTTAAGTAGGCTATACGCTAAATACGCCGTTTAATTAACATAAAGCTTTAATTTTACGCTAACGAGCATAACTCTTAACCTACACCTCAAACTGATGTCAAATTTTGTATGCAAGTTTATATATCAGTAATTAAGGGTTCTACTCTTTTACATTTCCAAAAATCACGTTTTAAGGTGAAAAGGGCATAATGGTCAACATATGAGCAATTAACGGAATCATGCATATTAACTGGATAACTAACGATCCGAGGTGTATAATCACAGAGGGTTATACTAGCATGTAACCTGGTCCAAATAAAGCTCTAAGGCATTTCTAAAACATGCCATAACGGGTCAGAACTGAAAGTCAAAGTATAAGTCAAACTATGCGACTTTCGGTTCCGAACCGGGTCTAAGCAGGAAATTGTCGGGTTTAACATGTTTAGACATGTCCTTACACTAATTACCAAGTTATATTAATGATCAAACAGGTTGTATGTGTTCTACATTGCTAATTATGCATAAATTGTAATTTACACATTCTGTTAACTTTTTAAATACAAGTTTGACCCGACATTTGACCTAGTTAGAGTGGGAATCAGGGGGAAACCTTTTGAGGTTTTATTACCCACATAATTACCAACTTATAACTACCTTTGATTCGAGATTTGACTGAGCCTTTATTAATTAATCTCGTAGTCAAACCGTAATTACGATGGTTTGACTTTTAGCTAAATCACTAAGCTAAAATTAATTAAAGAAAGTTAAGCAGACTTACAATGTGTTTGCACAAAGAGGCTTTATATAGTAAACCAAGACACCACAATGTGTTGACATCTTAGTCTACTACTGCCCACAACATTCCCACATGTGTCCCTAGTGTTTAGGGGTTGTTTAGAGGTCAAGGGATATGAGGAAAATCGGATAAAAGTGGAAATTTGCGTTTAAACAGCAAACAACAAGTTTTCAGTCGCTGGCACCCCCTTACGGACCGTAAGGGGGTGGCTTACGGTCCGTAAGCCTATGGTCAGAAGCATAAAACTTTTGTTCTTTCAGGAATTCGAAAGGGCAACCATCTTTTCCGAATTTGGGGCCTCAATTATCAGTTAGGGACCTCCCAAAATGGCCTTGAACAGTTACATACCCTACCATTTTGAATTGTTTGCTTGAATTCTTATTTGAAAGTGCCGAACAATGAGGTTTATCGAGCTTTTCTTCGTAGGAGTCCACCATTTCAATTATTGTCAAGAATTTTCTGGATTTAAGATATATTAGATGTTTAAGATATATATACTTGGGTCTTGGGATTTATAAATGAGGTCGTTCAGAGGTAAAAATTAACATGACACCACTTTTAAATCCTGCCAAAACATCTTTATTAAATCCGGGTTTACAACACGTTTTGTCTTACATGACACGTGTCGTTATTTCATTGAACATGAATTTTCGAGGTGTTACACGTCTATCTTCGGTTTAGGCTCATCAATAATCACTTGTGCCATGTAGATGACACAACCTTTCTTTAAACACTTTGAAGCTTTGAGCATAGTCACTTGCTCAGGCAGCCCATACTGGGTATCTCCCCGAATGGTAAGTGATTCACCAGACGGAGTCTTTATTACCACTTGTTTCTTTTTGCAGACAATTTGGGCCTGGTTATGACATAACCAGTCCATACCCAAAACTATGTCAAAACCGGCCAATTTAAAGGGAAGTAGAGACAGAGGAAAAGAGTGGTTCTTAATGGATATAACACATCCATCTAACACAGTTGAGACGGTTTCTAGTGTGCCATCTGCTAACTCCACCTCATAATTCACACTTAAGGTTTTGACAGGTAATTTCAACAATTCACAAAACTTATTATCTACGAAAGACTTATCAGCGCCTGAATCGAAAAGTACTCTTGCATAGATATCATTTACAAGGAAAGTACCTGTAATAACGTTGTCATCTAGAACCGCTTCCTTTGCGTCCATTCTGAAGACCCTAGCATTGGTCTTCTTGGCCTCTTCAGGCTTCTTGGCGTATTTAGGGCAGTTGGTTTTAATGTGCCCCTTTTCATTGCAACTGTAGCAAGTTGCATCCATCAGCTTTTTGCAATCCAAGGTTTTGTGGTCCTTGGACTTGCATATACCACAAGCATAGGTTTTTGACTGAGTCTGCGAGTTCGACTCGAGTCTGCACTTTCCAAAGTGCTGTTTCTTGCAAATCTTGCATTTGGGCTTCTCGCCAGACTGGTGCCCATCTTTCCTTGACTCAGATCCTTTCTTGTTGTCACCGTTCCCATGGTGCTTCTTGTTCGACCTCCGTGAACTATCATCTTCACGTTTTCTCTTCTCAGCCTCCTTATTCCTCAGCGATCTTTGCCTGACCGCATCCAAAGTGAGGGACAAGGATATGTCAGATACAAATCTAAAAGTAGCTGGCCGAGAAGCCTTCACGCTTGCCTTGATTTCCGGGGCTAAACCACCGATAAAACGAGCTATTCTTTTTGGTTCCGGGGTTACCAGATACGGAACCAACCGGGACATTGTGTTGAAGCTCATGAGGTAAGCTTGACAGTCAAGGTTTGTCATCACCAATGATAGAAAATCAGACTCTATCTTCTCCACCTCATGCTGGGGGCAGTAATTTTCCCTGATGAGGGAAACGAATTGTTCCCAAGACATGTTATACAGGGGAACCTTCCCGGTGGCTTGGATCAGCGACCTCCACCAGGCCAAAGCTTCGCCTTTAAATGATTGCGACACAAACTTGACTATATCCCCCTCAGCGCACCCGCTGATATCCACAACTGTGTCCATCTCATCTAGCCATGTCATACAGTCAATGGCTCCCTTTTCCCCAGTGAAGTCCCGGGGTTTGCATGAAATGAAGTATTTATAGGAGCAACCCTTCTCACGGGGTCCTTGGTTCAATATAATGTGTTGAGATGGAGCACTGTGGTGGTTTGAGGAGTGTCGATCATCATCTTTCTTGGGTTCATCCTTCTTGGAAGGTGGCTTTGTATGCGATGTAGATAGGGTCCTACTCCAAGTCCCACTATACTCTACGTATTGCCGTTCCAATGCCTTTGTAACTGCGTCGTCTACCAACGCTTTCAATTCAGCACCCGTTAGATTAATCCGGGCGTTATCAATATTCTCCACGGGATGGCTATTAATTTCGTCTGAGTTAGCCATTTTAATTGAACTATTACAGAAAACAAGGACAATAGTTTATTTGGGAGTTTATTATGGAATTGCCCCTTAGGGTAATTCATTAACCATGGTAAACAGAGACCATATTTGGTTAATTTATTAATCATATTTATTTAGGATTTCTATTATAATTTATCCTAATTATAAAACAATAACAGTTTTATTTGTGGCACAAAAGGCCTAGTCACAAGGACATTTTTAAATTATAAGCTATGATTTCAGAGAATCAAAGCATGAAGGTTTGAACCTAGTTCATTACCTTTATCTGACAGTGAGTCATCGCTACCACTGTCTTTTGGCTCATATGGAAATGAGCAGGGCCCATAGGCGCAATATTACCACGTATGGTCAAAATATGATCATCTCAATTGATGACCTAAACCCATGATTCAGAGATCATTAAATTGGGTTAGGAATCTTTTGAAGAATCCAAATATAAGAATGACGTGTGTGATTTAAATGAATCACGTCTGCCAGGAGCGTTAACATGTTTACAGATGTTAACAGGGATTTGAATCTTTTAAACAGGTCTTACCATCATGGCCAGGTCTTTATAATGACACTCGGGCTAGGTTTCACTCTTAAGATTCTTATTCAATATTTAAATAGGCAGATTATCATCAAAAGGAATGATTTTGATTTATTTATTTCATGTAATATATTTATGCAGATAATAGCAAAAATGAAATTTATAAACTTACATTCCATTAATTTATTAAGAGGTTACACGTCGCCCTAAACGAGACTTTTTAATAAACAAACTTACCCACGCAGGGGTTTAAACAACAAACATCATAATAGTCCACGCAGGGACTTACACAAATAACATAATAGTCCACACAGGGACTTAAACAATAACATACCCTCGTAGGGGTTAACAGAAAGATAGACCCACGCAGGGGTCAAAACAAACAAGCATACCCACGCAGGGGTTCATACAGCAAGACTGGCCCACGCAGGGGCTCAACAACAATTGGAAGGATTTAGTGGTCCTTCTTGCTCTTCCCTTTTATTCAAGCTTGTCAATCCTTGGAAGAAGCTTTGTCTCTCTCTGCGGTCGCGGTGAAAGTCCCGCTCAACCTGATCCAGTCTCTGAAGAATTTCCTCCCGTTCCGGGGGAGAAAATCATGGCGGCTGCGACTGCGTCCGAATGATAGGTCTGGCCGGTATCTGGTACCCATGAGTTGGGTACCCCACTCCCCAGGGGTCACCATACGGTCCTTGGGTGTTATAGTTAGCCGCTACCAAGTATGGGTCGGCTTCGGCGTAGTTGTAGTTGGTGTGCACCGACTGCTCAAACGGGTTATACGCCATGGAACCCGTGTATGCCGGAATTGGGTTATCAAAACCCATCGGGGGTGGTTGCGGTGCAACTGGGTGTGAGGGTCCACCCATTTGTGGGTCCTCCTGAAGTGGCGGGTAATGGCTGCCACTTGATTGGCGTGGAGAACTAAAATGAAAGTCTCCCGCTCGGGCAGACATACGCGCTCCGGTTCTCCTACGCCTTGGCGGTTGCGGAGGTTCCGGTTGAACTGGTGGCGGTGGAGGAGGTGGCGTGACTGCCACAAACCGTGAATCCACAGATGGATCCTGCTACTGCTGATGAGGCGACGAATGGTGAGGAGGTGTATAATACCATTCTTGCCTGGTAAACATAGCTTGAAAGCTGTCTGGACCACCGTAGGGTGATCCGTGGAAAGAAGATCCGTCAGAGATCTCGATGGGATGGTTCGGCGTACCGCTCGCAGGTTCTACGGGATCTGTGTCCTCGTCCATATCTTCCGCATGATCTCCGTAGAAATGATCATCTGGCCCCAGTGGGTTAAAACCCACTGGTTCTTGTATGTAATTGGCCGGGTTAAACCAGCCTCTGAAGACAGGTGTAGGGTCTCCAAAAGAGTTGTGCGATAAAGATCGATGTAATGGTATGTAGGAGGGTTGAGGGTTGTTGGGCTCATATTCCGGTTGTGGCCCGTAAGGGTTATGAACAGGAGGTGTCGAACTGTGAGAAACCGACCGTCTAGCCGGCTCAAAGAGGTTCCTCCGGTTCTGCTGGGGATCGTCACTCTCGGTGGTGGAAGGAGCTCGCACATGTGAAGGTCCTGCCTCTTTGTCATTGGGGGCGGTGATTGGCCCCTTTCCTCGTCCTCTTCTTCGGAAGAATCTTGGCGGCATTTTTAATCCTGTCAATACAACATGAGATACGACAAGAATATATATATAAAATAAAGGACAAAACAAAACAAACAAAGTAGAATTTGTCCTATGTTATTTGTCTAAACTCGAAAGTTTAGATATGTGCAATTGTGTAACTGAGATTAAACACAAAAGACTAGTGTTTAATTCACTCAGTGTTGGCTCTGATACCAACCTATCACACCCCGATTTCCACGTGTCACCGGTGGGCCCGGTAGGGGAGTATCGTGACGTGGTTGACAACATAATAGTCAAACAACACAATATATAAATATGCACAGCGGAAGCAAATGAAAAATATAATTCAACTTTAATAATATTGTAATATCGTGTATCACAACAGTTGAATGTTTGTCCACAGAAGGATCAAAAACAAATAATAGTTCAACAGACGGTAGGCATCTTAAGCTTGCGAGACTTCTATCGATGCTAAGGAGAAATCCCAGCCAATTACGCTTAGTACCTGCTTTTAATCTTTTTGGGAAAATACGTCAGTTTACACTGGTAAATACAATCAACTGACTCATTTTAGAAAATGATTGAAAATTGATTTGGATGCACGTGGCATAAACATTTTATTTAACTTGGGAGAATTATTTAAATATATAATCTTGTGAACGAATTACATGTTCCTTATGCGTTCAGTAGCCCGGACGTACCGGGTTAAAGATCAATAGACACACCACAGGTATAATGCCCACAAGGTTAATTCCTTTAAGTGGGATACCAGTTTTTACATATGCAGCTGTCAGGTGTACGCCTACACCCCGTGCTTAGGTCGTGGCCATTTCATGAATGATGCCAAGGATATCCGGGACATGGTCATTAACCCCCCAAAGGCTTTAAGTAAACAAGACTGTTTAAAAGAGCCGATCAAATTATTCAATTAACCACCCAACGATGGAAGATTTGATGCCCGATCAAGCGGTATTCTATATATCGTAACCCAAGCCCGTATAGGGAAAATAAGTTAAAAGTATTTACCTGAGTAATGTAATAATCACAATAAGCAAAATGCAAGTAGCTTTTACTGGTACTCCTAATCTGGAACGAAGGTTTATAATAACCTATTAGAATCCTAACGGGTCTTTAATTAAGCTAAAGCTTAGACCGGTTAGTTTCAAAGATACGGTTCGTACGCACGATTAAGCGATGACCGGATAGAATGTTTTTTAGACCCGACAAGTATGAAAACTTGTTTAATATGGGTATATTATACACATTCTAGATTTTGAGATAAAACCGATAAGGTTTGACCCGTTTCGGCTAATTTATGTAAACTAGTTATATAAACCGACCGCGTAATAAGCGTAACGGGTAATAATGAGAGCCATTTACAGGTTTCCTAAGTTAATATGCTCCAAATATGTTGTGACATTAGTAAGATATCATTTATTATGCCCGAAACGAATTTAAACACAAACTATGCCCCGTAGGGGTAGTTTGGTCATTTATAAGGTGATAAAAGAGTTTAAGTAGTATCCTGAGTTATAGGTCTGATGAAATCAGCAAAGATAATCGATTTGCTAAGTTATATCAGTAGGGTATTGTACATATGTGAAATTTATCAATTATAACCAAACTATGCACCGTAGGGGCATTTTGGTAATTTCACATAAGCCGGAAAGCTTAAAACTGAAGTCTGAGTTAAACAACTTTTGCTTACTGTTAAATTATTATAATTTGCCTCAAATATCAGTAGGTATCACCCTTGGTATGTTTAAAATAGTTTTAGTACATACTATGCGTTAAAAACGCTTAATTAGGCGATTAGAAGCCGTTTCCGGGTTCTACGCATAAAGCTAATATTTTTATTATTCCAGAAGGCTTAAAATAATTTATTTATCATTTAAGATCAGTAGCAAAAGGTTTGGAGTCGATCAGATATGTAAAACTCATTTTATGGCCCGTAAGGGCAAAACCGACAATTACCGGATTAAGCCTACGACTATAAGTTATGCTCAGCCTAAAATTAATTAAAAATCTTCAAAAATCCCAAAATAATATATTACATCAGTGGGTATTAAGTTTGATATCAAAAAGTAGGCTTAACTAGGCTATACGCTAATTACGCCGTTTTATTAACATAAAGCTTCTTAATTACGCTAATGAGCATAACTCTCAATCTACACCTCAAACTGATGTCAAACTTTGCATACAAGTTTATATATCAGTAATTAAGGTTTCTACTCTTTTACATTTTCAAAAATCACATTTTAAGGTGAAAAGAGCATAATGGTCAACATATGGGCAATTAACGGAATCATGCGTATTAATCAGTTAACTAATTAACCATGGTGTATAATCACAGAGGGTTATACTAGCATGTAACCTGGTCCAAATGAAGCTCTTAGGTATTTCTAAATCATACCAAAACGGGTCAGAACTGAAATCAAAGCAAAAGTCAAAGCTTTGCGACTTTCGGTTCCGAACCGGGTCTAAACAGGAAATTGTCGGGTTGAACATGTTTAGACATGTTCTTACATTCATTACCAAGTTATATTGATGATCAAACAGGTTATATGTGTTCTACATTGCTAATCATGCATAAATTAGAATTTTAGTATCCTGTTGACTTTTTATTAACAAGTTTGACCCGACATTTGACCTAGTTAGAGTGGGAATCAGGGGGAACCCTTTTAAGGGTTTATTACCCACATAATTACCTACTTAAAGGTACTTTTAATTCGAGATTTGAATGAGCCATTATTAATTAATCTCGAAGTCAAACCGTAATTACGACGGTTTGACTTTTAGCTAAATAACTAAGCTAAACTCAATTAAAGAAGGTTAAGCAAACTTACAAGAGTCCTATGAGCGAATTATGACCACTTGAGTCTGCTTTGGAGCTCCAAGAATGATCAGAAGTGCAAGAGAAAGGTGTGAAGAACTTGTTGCAACAAGAGTCCTTTATATAGTGATTTAATCACCACAAAATGTTGACACACAAGTCTACCACTGACCATAACTCACTAACAAGTGTCCTTAGTGCTTAGGGGGTGCCTAGGGGTCGTCCAAGATGAGGAAATTTGGTTAAAGGTCGATTACAAGGGCCATGGCAGATAAAGAACCAAGAAAATCGCATCAGATAGGCCTAGGTGTGGCGCGAAGGACCCCCCCCCCTAGGCCTCGCGTCGCGCGACACTATGTCTGACTCAAATCCAACTTTAGATTTTTATGTTTTGATCCTTGCCCCTTCAAACTTTGCTTAGACTTCCTTTCTTGCATTATGAACCCTCATAATTGATTTATAAGGGCTTTAAAACATATACCCACTTTGTTAGTCCCCGGTTAACTTTATTGTTACCCGAAAAGTCCTAACTTTCAACGCTGACGCTTTAACCCTTCGCACACGAATTTGATCATAACTTTCTCATACGATAACGAAACTTTACGAAATTTATATCATGCATTCTAGTGAGCATAATTAATCGTTACACAGCTTCGGGTTTGTCAAAAGGTCACTCAGAGGTATAATTTAAACATGTTGACACATTTAACCCCTGTAGTTTGTAATCTCTCACTTTCTTTCATATTTAACTTCGTATGATCCATGATTTATTCGTTTGAAGGTATGAGCATCATGTAGGGTTAATGTACAATATATTTATTCACTGTTGACATTTTGAACACGTATATTCACATACTTTCCATGTTTGTCAACTTTAGTCCTTCTATAATATTTTTTCACACGTTTTAAACATATGACACGTGTCAACACATTATAGGACGTGAATTTTCGAGGTGTTACATTTTAGAAATGCCTTAGAGCTCTATTTGGACCATGTTACATGCTAGTATAACCCTCTGTGATTATACACCATGGTTCATTAGTTAACCAATTAATACGCATGATTCCGTTAATTGCCTATATGTTGACCATTATGCCCTTTTCACCTTAAAATGTGATTTTTGGAAATGTAAAAGAGTAGAAATCTTAATCACTGATATATAAACTTGTACACAAAGTTTGACATCCGTTTGAGGTGTAGTTTGAGAGTTATGCTCATTAGCGTAAATTGAAAGCTTTATGTTAATTAAACGGCGTAATTAGCGTATAGCCTATTTAAACTCACTTTTTGATATCAAACTTATTACCCACTGATGTAATATATTATTTTCGTATTTTTGAAGATTTTTAATTAATTTTAGGCTGAGCATAACTTATAGTCGTAGGCTTAATCCGGTAATTGTCGGTTTTGCCCTTACGGGCTATAAAATGAGTTTTACATATCTAATTGACTCCAAACCTTTTGCTACTGATTACATATGATAAATAAATTATTTTAAGCCTTCTGGAATAATAAAAATATCAGCTTTATGTATAGAACCCGGAAATGGCTTTTAATCGCCTTTTTAAGCGTTTTTAACGCATAGTATGTACTAGAACTATTTTAAACATACAAGGGTTGATACATATTGATATTTTAGGTAAATTATAATATTTTAACAGTAAGTAAAGGTTGTTAAACTCAGAGTTCAGTTTTGAGCTTTTCGGCTTATGTGAAATTACAAAAATGCCCCTACGGTGCATAGTTTGGTTATAATTGATAAATTTCACATATATACTTTACTCTACTATTATAACTTATTAAATTGAGTATGTTTGTTGATTACATCAGACCTGTAACTCAGGTAAACACTTAAACTCTTTTATAAACTTGAAAATGACCAAACTACCCCTACGGAGCATAGTTTGTGTTTAAATTCGTTTCTGGCATAATAAAAGACATCTTACCGATGTCACAACATATTTTAGGCATATTAACTTAGGAAACCTGTATATGGCTCTCATGAATACCCGTTACGCTTATTACGCGTACGGTTCGGCGTATGTAACTAGTTTACATAAATTAGCCGAAACGGGTCAAACCTTATCGGTTTTACCTCAAAATCCAGAATGTGTATGAAATACCCATATTAAGAAAGTCTTCAAACTTGTCGGGTCTAAATCACATTCTATCCGGTCTTCGCTTAATAATGCGTACGAACCGTATCTTTGAAACTAACCGGTCTAAGCTTAAGCTTAATTAAAGACCCGTTAGGATTCTAATAGGTTATTATAAACCTTCATTCCAGATTAGGAGGACCAGTAAAAGCTACTTGCATTTGCTTATTGTGATTATTACATTGCTCAGGCAAATACTTTTAACTTATTTTCCCTATACGGGCTTGGGTTACGGTATAGAAAATACCGCTTGGTCGGGCATCAAATCTTCCATCGTTTGGTGGTTAATTGAATAATTTGATCGGCCCGTTTAAATTGTTTTGTTTGCTTAAAGCCTTTGGGGGGTTAATGACCATGTCCCGGATATCCTTGGCATCATTTTACGAAATGGCCACGACCTAAGCGCGGAGTGTAGGCGTACACTCGTCAGTGCATAAATAGATTATGTGGTGTGTCTATTGATCTTTAACCCGGCACGATCTGGGCTACTAAACGCATAAGGAACATGTAATTCATTCACAAGATTATATATTTAAATAATTATCCCAAGTTATAAAATGTTTGTGCCATGTGCATCCAAATCAATTTTTAATCATTTTTAAAATGAGTCAGTTGATTGTATTTACCAGTGTAAACTGACGTATTTTCCTAAAAAGATTAAATGCAGGTACTAAGCGTAATAGGCTAGATTCTCTCCTTAGCATCAATAAAGAGTCTCGCAAGCTTAAGATGCCTATCGTTTGTTGAACTATTGTTTCCATTTTATTTTCGATCCGTCTGTGGATAAACAATCGGCTATTGTGATACTGGATATTACAATAATATATTCGGTTGAATTATATCTTTTATTTGCTTCCGCTGTGCATATTAAATATTGTGTTGTTTGACTATTATGTTGCCAACCACGTCACGATACTCCCCACCGGGCCCACCGGTGACACGTGGAATTCGGGGTGTGACAGGTTGGTATCAGAGCCAACACTTAGTGAATTAAACACTATCCTTTTGTGTTTAATCTCAGTTACACAATTGCACATTTCAAAACTTTCGAGTCTAGACAAATAACATAGGACAAACTCTACCTTGTTTTGTTTTGTTTTGTCCTTTATTTTATATATTTTTGTCGTTATCTTATGTTGTATTGACAGGATTAAAAATGCCGCCAAGATTCTTTCGACGAAGAGGAGGAGGCAAGGGGCCAATCACCGCCCCCAATGACGACGAGGCAGGGCCTTCGCATATGCGAGCTCCATCCGCCACTGCGAGTGCTGACCCTAGAGAAAACCGGAGGAACCTTTTTGAACTAGCTAGACGATCTGTATCGCACAGTTCGACGCCTCCCATTCACAACTCCTATGGGCCACATTCGGAAAATGAGCCCGACAACCCTCAACCTTCTTACATACCTTTACAGCGATCCTTATCGCACCATTCCTTTGGTGACCCTACACCTGTTTTTAGGGGCCGGTTTAACCCGGAAAACTACATGCAAGAACCAGTGGGTTTTAACCCATTGGGGCCAGAGGATCATTTCTCTGGCGATCATGCAGAGGATATGGACGAGGACACGGATCCCGTCGAACCTGCCAGTGGTACACCGAACCATCCCATCGAGATCTCGGATGGATCTTCTTTCCACGGATCACCCTACGGTGGTCCAGACAGCTTTCAGGCGAGGTTTAACCAGCACGAGTGGTACTTCACACCCTCGCATCATTCGTCGCCTCATCAGCAGTAGCAGGATCCCTCTGAGGATTCACGATTTGTGGCAGTCACGCCACCACCTCCGCCGCCACCAGTTCAGCCGGCACCTCCGCAACCGCCAAGGCGTAGGAGAACCGGAGCACGTATGTTCGCGCGAGGAAGAGATTTTCATTTTAGCTCTCCTCGACAATCAAGTGGCAGTCATTATCCGCCACTTCCAGAAGATCCACAAATGGGTGGACCTTCAAACCCCGTTGCACCGCAACCACCACCGATGGGTTTTGATAACCCGATTCCAGCGTACACGGGTTTGATGACGTACAACCCGTTTGGGCCGCCGGTTCACACCAACTACAATTACGTTGAAGCCGACCCATACATGGTAGCAGCCAATTATAACGCCCTTCATCCTGAAGGACAGTATGGATCTCCTTGGGGAGTAGGGTACCCAACTCATGGGTACCAAATACCTCCTAGACCTATTATTCGGCAACAATCGCAGCCGCCAAGGTTCTCCCCACCAGAGCATGAAGAAATTCTGCAAAGGTTGGACCAGGTCGAGCGAGACTTTCACCGAGATCGCAGGGAGCGACAGACCTTCTTCCAAGGATTGACAAGCCTAATAAAAGGGAAGAGCAAGAAGGACCATTGAATCCTTCCACTATTGTTGTAATTTTCCTTGTATCATTTAAGCCCCTGCGTGGGCCTGTCTTGCTATATTAGCCCCTGTGAGGGTATGTTTGTTTGTTTTGACCCCTACGTGGGTCTATCTTTCTGTTAACCCCTACGAGGGTATGATGTTTGTTTAAGTCCCTGCGTGGACTAGTATGTTGCTTGACCCCTGCGTGGGTAGCTCGTTTGTTTAAAAAGTCCCGTTTAGGGCGATATGTAATCTT